>CAUYRT010058514.1:0-59704 GCA_963574885.1 Lepilemur ruficaudatus | reverse complement strand
TCATCTTTGGGTTTTCATCTAGCTGTGGCCATGGTGACAGCTTCTTCCCCACTCCCTGCCCAGCTTAGGAATGCTTCCTTTCAAGTCATTCTGGTTGCCTAAGGGTATCAGGAAAATTTACTCTGTATAATCGCATTTTATTTTAATTTAATGAGAACTTTGACTCTTCACCTTGTTTTCAGGGTGTAGTATACTCTTTGTAAGGCATGAGTACCCCATCCTTACTGTATACATGAGAAAGTTAGGATATGAACCAGATATAATTTTATAACAGAATATGATTATAAACACAGTCATCCCTCTGTATCTGTAGCTTCTACATCCTTGGATTCAACCAACCGAGGATTGAAAATATTTGAAAAAAAAACAAAGCCATAAAAATTATTGATAACAATACAGCAATAAAAAATAATGCAAATATTATACAGTATAACCACTATACTCTATACAGTATAACCACTATTTACATAGCATTTACATTGTATTTGGTAGAATGAGTAATCTAAGAGATGATTTGAAGTCTACAGGAGGATGTGTGTAGGTTAAATTTTATGTAACCCATTTTGTATCGGTGACTTGAACATCCTACCCACCTCGAATACCAAGGGACAGCTAACTGCATTTGCTATAAAATCCCAAGGATATTTGTTCATGAAAAAACAAGCTAAATATCGTCTTATAATTTTCCATTAATATTTACGACATAGTCTTTCTGTTTGCCGTATGCCCATATATAATTGGGAGCAGGTGGTGGTGAGGGCTTAAGGAAAATTTCTGGGATTAAAATATGAAAATTGAGAAAATGAAGCCATTTTTTTGTGTTCGTGTTTTAAAATGTAGATTTTATTATTATTCCAGTATGGTGAGACCAACAAATTAGGAGACAACTGCACTGAAAAGATATTTTGTCAAATTACCAAGAGAAAGGGCCGCACTGCACCACACGGGGCCACCTGGGGAAGTGCCAGGGTCAGCTGGAAGAAGAAGGAACCAGGAAAAGCACAAGCATGTACCCTTAGCATGGTTTCCATGGGAAAGCCAGGCAAGGCAGGGTAAGCAGGCTTATGGCTGGCTAGTTTGAATAGTTTCTGTGGGCTCTGGGGTGCTGGGGCTGTCTCGAGTTGTTCGGTACCTGGCCCTGGGATGATTAGGGCAGAGGAATATTGCCTTCTGGACTGTAAGAGCCAGGTAGAGGAGGTAGTTGGCAGGTACGGGCTCTGACTTGGTTGATTTGCGTATGAAAGCTGTGCTCACAGGGGAGTAGTTGCTATCTCTAGGAATTAACTGTCTCGGGGATGATCAGTCCCTCCTGGGACAGCAAGGCCCCAGATTCCAGAGCATGAAGAATATAGAAAATAAGAAAATAACAAATTACAGTTTGTTCATGTGAAATTAGGAGAAAACTACCATCATTTAATTTCAGTGATGGACTGTTTGGTCCAGCACATGACGTATGAGTGATACAAGGTGCAGGGTATAAGAACCTGACGGAGCTGGTGAGTCTACAGTTTTGGATTTGGTCCCCAGGTGGTCCAGTTTTGTTCTTACAAGTTAATCTCTCTCTGTTTAGGGGCCACCATGTCACAAATTCTCAAGTCTCCTTGTAGACACTGAACTCGTCTGTGAGGATGGGAGGTAATCACTGGAGACAGTGGGTCAGCAAAGCTTTGTCCCGCCACTGAGAAATCACCTCGAAACAGCGGCCCATCCACAGTTGCATGATGGGGTGATTCTTCTTCAGGGAAGACGGTGCAGTAGATGTTCCTCCATGTCCAAGCAATGTGTTAAAATAGCTTATCCCAGAGACTGAGGTTGGGATCCCTTTTATTACAGCTATTCTTGAAACTCATTTTATAATATATCTTTTCTTCTGATACTTGTTGATTTTTTTTTTTTTTTCCTTTTTTTGAGGCAGGGTCTTTCTTACTCTGTTGCCTGGGCTAGAGTGCGGTGGTGTCATCATAGCTCACTGCAACCTCAAACTCCTGGGCTCAATTTTCACCTCAGCCTCTCAAAGTGCTAGGATTACAGGCATGAGCCACTGCACTGGGCCCTGACATTTGTTGGTTTTTGTCAAAGTTGTCTCACTCTTTAATGTAGACCGATAGAATACATTTTATAAATAGACAGCAAATAATAGCCTATGTGGAGGGTAGCAAATGAAATAGGCTTTTTATTTTGTTCTGAACCAGAAGATTTCTACTCTGTGATTCTTCATCTATTATAATTTTGCACAATTTTCTCTTAATTTAAAAAAATGGATGAAATTCATGCTTAATGTTGAAAACCTGGGAAACCACAACAAGATAAAAGAAAACAAAAGTCATCTAACATCCCAGAATCCTGGTTGATATTTTAGTGTATTTACTTTATCTTTTCCAAGGATGTGTCCATTAGCCATTTATTCCGTATCAAATTACAGACATTTTTTTCAGGGACTGCATGCTAGTCTGTCATAATTCCCTTATCTTGTTACACTGAAGTAGTATGTAATCTTACTGGAAACTTGGTTTCATTATTTCCCATCACTGAAGGGCCCTTCTGAATGAGGGGTGAGGGAAACTTTTTGTTAAGTGTGTGGCATGTCAGCATTTAAACATAGGAGTATTCAAAAGCATGGTTTGAACACAGACTGCACCTGCTATGGTCTCAGATCATCCCCTGGGGAGTTTCTTACAGGGCAGATTCCAGTTCTGCTTCAGTAGGTCTGGGCTGGAAGCTGACAGGCTCCCAGGGATGCCCGAGCTGCTGGCCCATGGGCCGTATTTGGAGTGCTGTTGAGCTAAGGTACTTTAGCATTTGCCTGGTGCTCCCTGCTTTTGCCATGAGGTGGTCTCTGCTTCTGTTCTGCTCTGGGCTGTCCTGTTTGGGGGCTTTCCTTCACTTCCGGGCTCCATCCCCTCATCCAGGCTGCTCCAGACTCCAAGGCACACATCCACACGACCACAAGACCTCTGTTCCTCTCCCTCCAGCAAGCTCCTCAGCCTCCCCAGGCGGCCCCCTCCTACCACCACCACATTGGGGTCCTGATTTTTTTAGTTACTTACTTTCTTGTTGCCCTCCTCCCCACTTTACCCCCTGTTTCCTGCCTGGGAGCCCTCTGATCCCTTTCTCTCCAGGGAGGGCTGTGGTGCCCATCTCAGAGGCGCCATCCGTCAGCCTCATCCTGGCCCTACCTGGCTCCCCCTTGGTGGGGAGAAAGGAGGGTGAGACAGATCTAGAATCTTCAAAGGAGCCCTCTGCCCAGTCCAGCATCCACTCCACCCAGCTGCCTGGAGAAATGCTAGTCTTGACTGAACAAATAACTGTAATTAAGGTCTATTTCCTGAACTGCCCACCCCTTGGGCCTGTTTACTTTGCTGCCCAGTAACAGTTCATTTAGTCAGCCTAGCTTTGAGGTCTGTTGTGTTTGATTTTGATGCTGGGGTGGTGGTCTTCACAAGCTAGGGCTGATAGAAGACTTCTAACTTTGTAATTTTAAAAAGTAGAGGGATCGTGGCTCCCAACATGAGCAAGTGACTTGTTTCATTAAAAAGATTACCCCAGAGGAAACCTATCTTTAGACTCCCACCCACACTTGCATGCATGGCCAATGATCCGATGAATAAAAAACAAGAAGGTGAAGGTTGGGAGTGGGGCACATGTAAGGAGATTTTCATTTCTGTTGATGTTTTGATAGAAGAAATTGTTAGGGTGTGAATTCATACGCAGGCGGAGAAAGATTTCTCAACACAAAGATTAGAATAGTTTTAAAGAAAGAAAGTTTATTTTATTTCAGAGGATGAGAAGGTCACACAACACGAAAAGAAAGAAGAAAAAGTGTCGGGGCTGAGCAGAAGCAGCTCAGGATTTTTATGGGGACAAAAAGAGAGAAAAAAAGTAGTTATGGCTACCAGCTGGTAACAGGAGCGGCTGTGTTTGCTTTTCCACTTTTTTCCTTTCATCTGTGAGGCTGGCTTTATCAGAGAGCTGGTACCCCTCCTGCCTGATTAGGGCTCTTCAAGGCTGTGAAAATGAACTCTTAGAGATAATGAGTTAATCTTAAGGAGGAGTTGAGCCCCAGGTGTTTAATCAGACACAACAAAGGGCAGTTGTGTTGTGAGTTTTCAAAGGGGCAAGTATGTTGCTGTGAATTTATTTCTCTGACTTTCTGTTAATCTCTTCTCTGTTAGTTTATTTATGAACAAGGCTGTCCTTTCAGAAATATGACTTATGAGCTCCTGCATTTTGCCCTGGCTCCTTTTGCAAATGTATCTTAAGAACATTAACAGGAAGCTTCTCGAGCTGGGAGGTGCAGGGGGTAATTGCTTGATAGTTCTCTGCTGGTTGGTACCATCGAGGCCTGAATGCAATCATCTGCGCAAAGGCTGTCTAGGGTTTTGTGCCAGCTTGCCTTGGAATGAGGACCTGGTTCAGAAATGGGTAGAGGGGTGCTGATCAAATCCCCTGGATGTCTGGGCAGCACTTAAGTTGAACAGGCAGTGAGCTGCGGATATTGGCTTGGGCAGAGGTACACACATATTCATTCTTTCCACTTCAAGCTAGAGGTGGGAGAAGGAGATGAATTTCAGAGATGAAAGGAGAGGAGAGCTGGAAAGAAGGCTTCCTGAAGTTTGAGGGACTGATGAAAGGTAAAGTTAACTGTGGGAAAGTGTTTTCTCAGCTGTAAGAAAACAGTGCAGCTATTACTCAAGCTCCAATAAAAAGCTGTTAAGCCAGGAGCTTTCATGTGGCCACAGGCTTTCACCCAGAACAAGGGGTGAGCTAGAGGGTGAGGGTGTCTCTGTAGGAGGCACTGGAGACCTGAGAAGCTGGTGTGACCTTTCCCTCCCTTTCACCTTCCCTGCTCCTGCCTCTGAGCGCTGCTACCATCAGGGTACAGCCGTGGTTTTTCCAAGCCAAAGGCCTATTGTCTGACATTTATCTTCCAATTTATGTGTTTATTTATGTGAAAAATATTAGAAAGGTTTGAAATGTCATCTTTTATTGGGCGTTTTGTGAATCCTAAAGATTAGAAATATATGGAATCTAAGGTAGATGAGGTGTGTGCGAGTTTTTCCTCACACAGCCGTCGTTGCTAGACTAACCTTGAAAGGGAAACATCTAGTCACTGGGCGGCGGGTCAGAGGTGTGCCTTTGAGGAGTGACCCCTTTCTGTGGTGTGTGGGGGAGAGTGGCCAGTGGTTGACCCTGCACGTGGGTTGGGGGGGTGGGGAGACCCTCTGCTGTCCCCTCTCAGAGGGGAGGGGAGGGGAGGTCCATGGGGGTGGGCACTTAGCACAGCCCAGCCTGTGGCTGTTCAAGAGCCCTCAGTTTTGTGGCCACCTGGAGGTAACTTGCCAACTGCCAGCTTTTCATTTGAACTGTGTTGTGACGGAAACCTTTCTAAATGATTAGACACTTGCCGTTTACTAGGGTCAGCAGAGCATGGTTTAAACCTGCTTAGGATGACTTCATTTGGTTACTGTGTCGATTGGCATGTTGCACAGTAGCGGCAGAAGCGTGGAACCCAGAGGCTGAGTTAAGTCATCCCGCTTCCGGACTGCTGAGTTGTTGGCACCGGTCTGTGTTTTTTTTTTTTTTTTTGCAAGTCCGCTGATGCCTTGTCACTAGATTTGTCCTTGAGCCAAATCACCTAACCCTTCAGCGCCTCAGTTTTCACATCCGGAACATGGAAGGACTGGGCTAGATCAGGGGCTTTCAACACAGGTTGTGGGACATAGTCCAGTTTAGGTTGAATTTTCTAGATGCTGAGTTTGATAAGAATTCAGCAGAAAGTGAGCTTCCTGAGAGCAGGGACTATACCACTGGCTCCCAGAACACTGCCTGGTCACTAGCAAGCATTTGATAAGTACTGTTGTGTGAGTATCTAACTAATTTGTCGTACTGTAGTGCATCCTCGTGTGTCATACACTGGAGTGATGCATGGAGCTTCATCTGACAGGGAAAGAAGTGCAGTTGCTGCTAAACCCTTGCAGCCCGCTTGAGTCCCGAGATCCCCACCCTCCGTCTATCAGAGCAGTGAAACGGGCTCCTTTCTGTTCCCATCCCAGAGCATACTTGCGGCTCGTTGGCTCTGTGGCCCGTCACCAGCCTGGAAAGCACTCTGTGGCTTGGCAGGGTTTAGGGATTGGGCTGGCACACAGCACCTCTTGGAAAGGGCTTGGCAGATTTCTCCATTGTGACATAATCTCCATGACAAAATGAGGCAAATTTTGGGTTTAATGTTTCATTAACTGCCAGTTGCTAACCTGTTATTTATAAAGTAGAACAAGCAGGATTCCTCCCTCTACCTTTTTTGCTGAGAATATTTAAAACTAAATTTCAAAAATATGTTAAGCCCAACGAACACCTTTCTTTTCTGCCATTCTCCTATACTTTCCATTTTGAATTTGGAAGTTTCATTTTCTTGCAACTTTTTCTTCTAGAACTTGCTTACCTCACTGTCTTCAGCCCTGTTCTGCTGCAGGTATTTGCAGAGTTCAGTGGGTGCAAATGAATGTGCTAACAGCTGTGTTTTTGTTTTTGTTTTTGTTTTTGTTTGTTTGCTGTAGTGGAAATAAGGGTACAAATAAAGGCTTTGGCTTTTGAGCCTGTGGTAAGTGTTCTTACAGACATAAAACAGCTTTTTCCCAAGTTGCTAAGATGCTCCTCTGCGTTCAGACATGGCTTGGGACTGTGGGGTGTGAACCCAGGCAGGCTTGACTCTATAGCTCTTGCTCTTAACCTCTAATCAGTGGCCGTCAACTGGGGAGCAGTTGTCTGGAGACATTTCTGTCTGATCGATTGTGTGTGATTGTCATGACTTGCAGGGAGAGGGAGGGTTGCTACTGACGTCCAGTGGGTAGAGGCAGGGATGTTGCAGTGTACAGGGCAGCCCCCCACAACAAAGAATTTTCCAGGCCCCAATGTCGGTAGAGCAGTTTGAGAAACCCAGCTCTGGGTGATCTGCCACTCAGGAGTGTTTGTTTTCCATTGAATTGTCTGAAAGGGTGGAGTTCGTTTACCCCCTCACCTTAAACCTTACAGATTCCATCAACCTACTAAAATGTATCAAGTGTGACATTTTTTTTTTAATAAGATAACTAAGTAGAGAGGGGGGTGTGATGGAATGATTCAAAAAATCCACCTGCTGTCTGAGAAGAGAGATTTCTTTTAGCCCTGAAAGTAACCCTAACCTCATGAGAAAGAAACTAAACAAGAAAAGTTTGTCCTGGGCCCCATCGCAACGCCAAAGCTGGTTGCTGGCTTCGTGTGTGTTCACAGCCTGTCCTTGCCCTGTTTGTGACTTGGTTCTAATGGTCGGGGTCTTAAGTAGACCCTTGACTGCTTTTCATGGAAATGTTGAAGGTAGAAAATAACATGTTCTAGTATGTCGAATGTGATGTAAGAAACCACCTGTCAGAAATTTCTCTCTGCTGACTCCCAGAATCCTGCTGCCATAGTTATGGGAATGATCACGAAGAGTTTTAGGGGATTAGAGTTTTAGGGGATTCTTTAAACTCAAAAGAATATTTAAGAAACCCAGATAAAGGAAATATATAAGAGCTCATTCCTGGGATGGGCAGATACATAGCTTCCTGTTCAACTTCTTGAACTTCTAGGTAGCTGTTTAATTTTTTTCCATTTCATTTTTAATTGCTTCAAATTCTACCAAGTATAGGTTTATTTACATTGTTTAAATTCTAAAATATTTTAGAATCTTTTTTTTGCAGGGTAAAAAACATGTAACAAAACTTACTATCTTAACTATTTTTATATATGTACAACAGTAGGAATTTTGTTTTTTTAATGCCTCGATTACTGTGCTATTTCTCTCTGGCTGTTTTCCACCAATCACATAGCCGAAGTAGGTTTCATTTACTCATTGGCTGATTCATTTAACAAATATTTGAGTGTTTACCGCCTACAAGGTGGAAGGAATTTTTCTTGTTTTCTTCCAACATAGAAACTTGTGGTAATGTTTTTCTAATAATTATAAGATACATGCTTTATTACAGAGTTCAGAAAGTACAGAAAAGCACAGTCACTCGTAATCATATAACTCTGTTACCTACTGATGACGTACTAGTATATTCTTCTGGTTTGTTTTTGTTGATGTTATTGCTGATCTGTGTCTTGTTATATTTTTTACCCCAAATGCTATCATTCTCTATGCTATTCTGTTATTAACTATTTTCAGTTAGTACCGTGTGTACATCTTTCCATGGCAGTAAGTTTTTCTGTTTAACCTGTGTAATCATTTCAATGGATGCATTATATTCTATAATATGAATCTTCCATAATTTAATTGATCTTAAATCTCAGTCTTTTCATTGAACATCTAGGTTTCCTTTCTCTTCTTAAACAACATGTAGATGGTCATTCTTCTGCATGTCTTTGTTTATTTGCTTAGTGAGGGCAGAAACAAGGTCTCTTGTTTACTGCACTCCCAGAAATTAACAAAGCACGTAATAGTTATACAAATACTAGCTGAGTGAGTGAATGGCCTGGTTATTTCCATAGGATTAGGAAGAGGGCTTTTGCTATGGGGTAGCACTTGGGGGTAAGGCTGGGAGCTTGGGGACTGGGCAGTCAAGCTGCTTGGGGCAGGGCACTAACAGAAGCCATCTAGGTTCACTGAGGCCAGAGGTTGTGTGGGAGAGAGGAAGGGGCGCAGAAAGGGCCGTGACTTTGTTTATTGAATGCTTACTGTACACACCAGGGCAGGAAAGAAAAATTGCTTCCTCTCTTGCCTCCTTTTCCCCCTGTAGCCAGTCTCCCTTCTGTAGGAAGCCAAGGCTTGAGGCCCGTTTCAGGCCAGTGTTACTGTCCTGGGGATCCTCTCTGCCAGCAGTAAGGAGAGAAGAATGGCAAAGAGCCCACCCTAAATCATGGCTTGACCCCCACCTCTCTGTAAAATAGGGGTGATGATAATAGCTAATAATAATAGTAGTTGTACCTCGCAGAGAGTAAAAGATTAATAAGCGTTAACTATTGCTAGCTAATATTATTTCATTATGGAGTCAGTAAGCTTTCATAGGTTGCCCTGTGTTCTTTTGTATGGGAGAAAGCCACTGCAAGCCGCAGACAAACCAACTTATGCGTGTATGTGTTGGGTTTTCTGGAACACCACCATTTTGTGAATTAGGGACAACCTGCAGCTACACTGGTAGTGCAAGAAGACACTCCTTTATTGAGCAGAGGAATTTTTGTTCTTGTTCTAGCTTTTAGATGGCATCATTCCATTGCACAGCTATCAGTAAAGGACAGTACCTGGCACCATGGTGGCAAGAGTTACTGTTCACCTCTTGTTGTAGTGGGGGAGAAAGGTCTGTATAAGCTCAGTGGGAAGCTGTTTCTGAGTGTGGGCTGGAGAGAAAAAATGCAAATTATTGCTTGTGGGATCCAGAATTTCAATGAATATTGCTCTTCAGTGTAGAATAAATTGTTCATTTCTTCTCTGCTGACCACATGCACACAATAAAAACCCCAACAGGAGAGCAGAACAGTGAGAAGTAGACAGAGGTCTCCTTTTCCTCCCCACATCTGTCCCACAGGTAGTCAGTGTTAAAGGTCTTGTATCTGCACATACTTACCCATGTTCGTAAGTGCATGTATGTAAAATGTCAGGGCATACTGACCGTGTTAGTTGGCTTGGGCTATGACAACATAGTACCACTGACCAGGTGGTGTAACATCAGAAATTTCTTACCTCCCTTATGAAGGCTAGGAGTCCTAGTCAGTAGGGTGGCTTTCTTTTGAGGCCTCTCCTTGGTTTGTAGATGGCGGCCACCTTCTTCCTGTGTTGTCCCTCTGTGTGTCTCTGTGTCCTCATCCTCTCTTCTTATAAGGACAGTAGGCATATTGGATTAGGGACACCCCCTACTGACCTTACTTACCCATAATTACCATTTTTTAAATTTGTTTTTGGAGACAGAGTCTCACTCTATTGCCCTGGATAGAGTACAGTGGCATCATTATAGCTCCCTGCAGCCTCAAACTCCTGGACTCAAGCGATCCTTCTGCCTCAGCCTCCCAAGCAGCTGGGACTACGGGCACACACCATGACACCTGGCTAATTTTTCTATTTTTAGTAGCGATGGGGTCTCATTCTTGCTTAGGCTGGTCTTGAACTCCTGAGAGCAAAAGATTTCTCCCATGTTGGCCTCCCAGAGTGCTAGGATTACAGGCCTGAGCCACCATGCCTGGCCCGTGTTTACCTTTTTAAAGACTCTGTCTCCAAATTAGTCACTTTCTGAGGTGCTGGGGGTTAGTACTTCAACATATGAATTTTGGAGGACAAAATTCAGTCTTTGACACTGACTTATTCTTTTTAAAAATATTCCTTTGTGTAGATAGTTTATAATTCATTTAGCCTGTCCTCATGTAGCTAAGGAATAGGCTGTCCCCAGTGTTCATAGTGAATGACATGGATTCTAAATCTCTGTGTCCTTGTGGAAATGTGTCTGCAAGAGGAACTCTTGGAAGGATTGCAAGCATTGCCCCCGAAAGAGATTGTCTGATTTGTTTTGAGTGTATAACCATTTCCTGTGGAAAGGAGAATGTGCAGTATCTACAAATTAAAGCCCTTAATACTCTTTGTGATATGATGCCGGTATGAGAAGTCCAGAGTGCAGCAGGAAACTTATGCTGCATGCTTGGTCTTATGGAGTGGGGTTGCCAGCTGCTTGCTTTGAGGAGTGTTGCCATTGCGACATTACCGTGCATTATTTGTTCGGCACCCATTTACTGAGCTATAGATGGGCAGATGCTGGTTTTTTCTTTTTTAAGTAAATTTTATTTTTAGAGCAGTTTTAGGTTCACAGCAAAATTAAGATGACGGCACAGAGAGGTCCTGTATACCACGCCCCTCCCCCGTTATCAACACCCCTCACCAGAGTGGTACATTTGTTACAATCAGTGAATCTGCTTTGACACATCATAATCACCCCAAATCCATAGTTTATATTAGGTTTACTCTTGGTGTTGTACATTCTACATTTATTTGGTGTTTAGACATTGACTTGTTCAGTAAAAGGTTTATGCCCTCTGGAGCCAGGGGTTATGAGACCGTGGGACTTTTCTCCAAGCCCTGAGAGTTAGGCTGGCCAGGAATTGATTTTTCCAGTTTTGAAGGTGAGGATCATGTTTGAGGTAATAAAGCTGTAGGTGGTGGGGGATAGTCATGAACCCGTTTTATTCTAAGTTATGCTCTTCCAGGAACAAGTGGTCAGTCAGCAGGGCTGTGAGATTTTCCTAGATGCTCCCGTGAATATTTTTTTTATGGATGCTGTTTTGAATTTCCAGCTGGTGTATATATCAGTGTTTAACTTAAGATAATGCACTTGTACTAACATGCGTAGTTGGCTTTGAAAATAGCATTTAGGCTAGTAGAGAAAGGCTATTGAATTCTAATATTTGGAATGTGTGTGTATATGTACAGACACATATAGACACATACACATATGAACCTATGTACATATACATAATGTTTGATTTTGTGCACATATATTTTTTAATACTGTAGCATTATATAGAGTAAGAGCGAAAGCAAGGAAAGTTTGAAAAGTCAGATCTATATGATGATATATGACTTTAATGATGGAATAGGATTAAACCAGTATACCTTTCATTTCATGTTTTTCACAATCACATCTCTTGTGTCACTAAATGATACTAATGAGCCTAAATGAGCCTTTAAATGATCAGTTCCAATTAGGCTCATGTTTTGTATGTATCTGTTCATTTTGCCCTCTGTGGAGAGAGAGTTTAAATGTTGATTCTGCTGTGGGAAAGTTCTATTGTGAGAGGCATTAACTGCTTCTAAAAGATTTCTTTGCCCAAACAGGATAAGTTTTTGTTTATTGCATTTGGATTTGAAATACAGTAAGGCTGGTTATCTAAGACCACGTGGCTTAAAGAGCTAGCAACCAATGAAGGAGGCAATTGGGAAAGAATTTGGGACGCAGGGACCAGAGAAAAACCAGCTAAACCAATGGGAGGGCATCATTTGTGTGTGTGTGTGTGTGTGTGTGAAGTGTGGGTGTTTGGGAAGAGGTCATTAAAATAGGAGATTGAGAATGTGGATGAATGAACTGTAAAGAAAGGTGGCCCATGAAAACACAGTACAATAGTGTTAGGATACCACTTGTGTGACCTATTAGCTCAGCTCAGCTGAGTAGAATAACTTCTTTCACAAAGCAGTGCCCTAGTCTTAGGAGGCAAGAAGAGTCTTTTGAGGAAGCATACTGGGAAAATTGAATGTAGGCTGGACTGAGTACACTAGGAAAAATTGGAGGTGATGAAATGGTACAGAATGACAAAGGGCTTAAACATTGGCAGTTTCGTGAAGCAGATGAGGTAACTTGGGAAATGAATATGATTCCAAGATCTGTCATGACATCATTGTGATTTGTCTTAACTGTATACCTATGATCTCTTCTGATTGTAAGTGATGTTTATAGTGTAGCATTCTAATTGATGCTTGTTTGGAAGGCTTGCAAAGTCTCAGACTTCTTTCCAAATCATTATTGGGTTTTAGGTTTTTACGTAGAGTGTAAATACATAACAGCGTTATGTATTTAGTGTTAATACATAATAGATTAGATTGTAATTTGCAATTTATGGCAATCTCTTTTGTAGAAGTCCCTGTTTGCTTCTTAGTGTTAATACATAACAGATTGGATTGTAATTTGCAGTTTATGGTGATCTCTTTTGTAGAAGTCCCTGTTTGCTTAACAGAGATCCCTCCCTAACACCAGTTGTGTCCGATTAGCTCATCTAAGAGACCATAGCATAAGTACTGTTACCACCCCTACTTTATAAATGAGAAGACTGAGTCTTAAAAGGGCAAATAATGTGCTCATAGTCCATGGCTAGTAGGTGGTGGCAAAGGCAGGCCTCAAACCGGGGTAGGCTGACTTTTGAGCCTGAACTTTGAACCACTGTGCTCTATTGCCATATGCTTTATTAAAAGATCTAGTTTCCCCAAATGAAAGGTGTGTATGCTGTTACCAGCAGGAGCTCTGTGCTCCTCTGGGCCCATGCCTCACTCAGCCTAAAAGGTTTAACATTTAGGGCGTGAAGTTCTGGGAAACAATGCAGTGAAAGGCGCACTTATTTTTGTTGAGCTTCAAGTTACACACTCCCATCATTTCCTGCGATGGTGCTCGTTCTTGGGCTCTTGGATTTTAAGTCTCTTTCTTGAGCCCAGCTTCTTGTTTCTCATGTTCTTCCCACTTCACTTTGTCCTTTTCTTGCCTTCTCTTTCCTGCATGCCCGTGGTCAGGGTGCCTCCGAAGAATGGTCATCCTGTAGCTTGGGAGGTCAGCCTCCGGGAGGCTGTGGTGAATGACACCAACCGGCTGTCCTACAATTGGATTCAATTCTGACACTAACTACCTAGAGTCAGCACAAGTCCCATGGGTAAAGGGCGCAGTTCAACAAGATTGCCCCCACTTTGGATGCCGATTGCAAGTCCAGGCCTCCCATACTTCTGTCTGACCAAGTATAAATCAGGTTTCCACTGTCCTCCCCGTGTGTTTGCTGATTTCCTGGAAAGGCTCACAGAACTCAGGAAAGCTCTTTACTTCTCTTACCAGTTTATTACAAAGGATACAAATGAGCAGCAAGATGAAGAGGTACTCAGGGCAAGGCCCAGCAGAGTCCCCGGCACAAGAGCATCTGTTCTATGGAGTTGGGCACACCCCCCTCCTGGCACGTGGGTGCACTCACCAACATGAACGTTCTGAATCCCTTTGATGAGGGGTTTTATAGAGGTGCCACCGTGTGGGCATGATCAGTTAAATCATTAGCTATCGGTAATTAACACAATCTCTAGTCCTGTTCCCCTTGGACCCCAGATCTAGGGGTGGGAGGGTTGCTTTGAAGCTTCCACCCCTCCAAACCTCTGGCAACCAGCCCCCATCCTGAAGCTGTCTAGGGGCTCAGAAAGAGTTGCCTCATTACCATAAATTTGGTATGGTTGAAAGGGGCTTATCCTTAATAACAAAATCTCACCCCTGTCACTCAGGAAATTCTAGAGGTTTTTAGAAGCTCTTATGCCAGACGAACTGTGTCTGTCTTACTGTATCACAATGTCACGCTCTGAGAGGATGCTCTGTGTTCTTTTCCTGTGAACAGCTGGCCTGCTGCTGTGGGTCTGCAGGCTGCTCCCTCTGCTGCGACTGCTGCCCCAAGATCCGACAGTCCCGGAGCACCCGCTTCATGTATGCGCTCTACTTCTTACTGGTCGTCATGCTCTGCTGCATCATGATGTCAAAAACTGTGGCCAACGAGATGAAAGAGCACGTAAGTTTGTCTCTTTCCAACTCTTCCTTTTTCTGATGTTTGATAAGGGCAAGTGGGAAACACATGATTTCAAGGACAGACCCACCCATCCCAGTGTGGTTTGGGCATGCTTGTTCCCGAAGCCTGTTCCGTGCTTTCTGGCTAAGCAGGCAAACCATTCTGTGGTTTGATCATAAGTAGTGGTAAAAGATGCCCGGCTAGCTCAGTCGGTAGAGCATGAGACTCTTAAGTAACAGTAAAGATGCACTCTGACGCTTTTGGCAGAGGATGTTTGTATTGTCTTAGCCTTGTTTATAGCTGTTCCTGATGAAATGTACACTCTTTTCTTGTCTATCCTTTTCCCTTGTCATAAGGATGGCTGCCGGTATTTCAAGTAGCAGCTGTTATAAACACTTACTTTGGCCTATATGGGAAGTAGGTCCCATATGTGTCTCTATCAACATCATTCGCCAGGCCCACTTCTGCATACACTGCCTAAGAAATAGCTGGAAATCCTTCCCTCACCCTTGGGGACACCACCCACCCTACAAGTAATCTGTCCAGAAAGGTAAAAATGCTCCAGAGCCCACTCCCCATCATCTGTGGGAATATCTGTGCTTTATCCTACTTGCGTCTCCCTGGCCAAACAAGGAGGTGGAGGGAAGCCAGGAGCAGGCTCTAATGGAGTCCCCTCTGCCAAGGAGATGACATTACTGGGAGCTGCTCTTCAGGAAGTGTTCTCCCCAAGCTAGACTGAAACTAAGACTATTTTAAATATACTCCACTGCTTCAAAACAACCATTTTCTTAAAAGCACTTCATATAGTCTTATTCATTAGTAAAGCAGGCCCTTTTAAGCTTTCTGTTGGGCAGTGCTTTTATAATCCTGATTGTATGGTCTCAGATATAGTGGAAATTACTCTTAAAACTTTGAAATTCAGGCCAAGTACGGTGGCCTGTAATCATAGTGCTTTGGGAGGCCAAGAGAAGAAGATTGCTTGAACCCAGGAGTTTGAGACCAGCCTGATCACTGCAGTGAGACCCCACCTGTACAAAAAATATAAAAATTAGCCAGGTATGATGGTGTGCATGTATAGTCCTAGCTACTCAGGGGGTGCTGAGGCAGGAGGATTGCTTGAGCTCAGGAGTTTGAGGTTGCAATGAGCTATGATGACAACATTGCACTCTAGTCCAGGTGACAGAGTTAGACTCTGTCTTAACCACCCCCCGCCCCCGCAAAAAAAGCACAAAAAGCAAAAAACCAAGCCTTGTGAAATTTAGATTCTCCTCTGGTGCTTTAAATATTGGCTATCTACTTAGTAAGGCACTGTATTGGGAGATATAGGGCATGCAAACTTGTGAGAAATGGAGCTTATAATTCAGAACAGAAGGTATGAAGTCTTTTAAGGCTCAAAACAAGGTGGAAATTAGTAACTGCCATGTGAGAGGATGGATGAAGTTCTGTGGGAGTCTGGAGGCAGGAAGGCCAAGAACTGAGGCTGCCTCAGTGGCCCAAACTGTGTTTCATTCCATCTCGGCGTATTTTCCACCCACTCTCTTCCTTCCTCCACTGTTTGATCTGTGTTTGTGGCAAGAAGTTTGGGAGTAGGAATACCAAAAATGTAGGTTTGGGCTCTTATTCTGAGGGTTGGCTTAATCTCCCCGTACTACTTTTGTTTTTCAAATAACATAACATTCTCTTTTTAAATTCGGCAAGCATTGGCAGGTACTGCAGTGGGAACTCTTGAGTGTGCACCAGTCTATGGTATGATCCCAGCTCTGGAGAAGTTTTTGTCTTGGCAGAATTAAGCTTTGGCTCCAAGAGACAAAATCTATAAGCATACAAACACATAGCATCTCTTAGGGTTGGACTAAGCAGAAACATTGTCAGTGGAGGTAGAGATAGTTTGGGAACCATGGATATGGGTTTTAGGACATGAATTTCTTTTCTTTTTTTTTTTTTTTGAGACAGAGTCGCACTCTGTTGCCCAGACTAGAGTGCCGTGGCGTCAGCCTAGCTCACAGCAACCTCAAACTCCTGGTTTCAAGCAATCCTGCCTCAGCCTCCCGAGTAGCTGGGACTACAGGCATGCGCCACCATGCCCGGCTAATTTTTTCTATATATTTTTAGTTGTCCAGCTAATTTCTTTCTATTTTTAGTAGCGACGGGGTCTTGCTCTTGCTCAGGCTGGTCTTGAACTTCTGACCTTGAGCAATCCTGCCTCGGCCTCCCAGAGTGCTAGGGTTACAGGTGTGAGCCGCCACACCTAGCCAGGACATGAATTTCTTAATGGTAATATTAACACCTGACTACCATCCAAGTAACCTGCCCCATGAAACAATCCCCAACAAATCCTGCCGGTGTCTGTGCTTTCTGACTGTTCATAGGACATTTGAGCAACAGAAGATGTTGACTGGTGTTGCCAGGGAAGGCTTCATGGAAGGGACTTGTATGAATAATAGTAAGTATTACTGGGTGATACTATGTGTCAGGTTCTGTTCTGACCATTTTACCTGGATCTTCTCCCTTCACCACCACTGTACTCGCCTGAACATTAGGTAATGTCATTGTTCCTGCTCAACAGATGGGAAAATTGGAGCAGCGAGTTATTTAAGTGTGTTGCCCAAGGTCTCCAGCTATTTAATGGTGGCATTAGGATTCGAACTCAGGCCAAATGTGTTTTTAGCTTTTAGGCTATGTAACTGGAGAGGAGGAGAAAGAGTAAGGACAAGACACATGGAGAAGGACAGAAAGGAGAAGGGGTGGTGGGTGACTAAATCTTGTAGGGATTTTGGTGCTCAGGTGAGTTGTGGGAACATGGTCTTATGGTGAATGGGAAGCCACGCTGGATTCTTGAACAGGAGGCTGTCATTATGGATACAGAGGGAGGCACTTAGGGGGATGAACCCAGCGGTACGGGGCGATTCAGGTCAGAGAGCATAGGGAGGGCGGTGGGGGCAACCATGATGCCTCACAGAGGCTCTTGCAAATGTTTCTATGCCTGTCCCCTGAATGTACCTATTTAAAAATGGCTTGGCTGGGCTTCATGCATAGGGAATGAAGTCTCTGTGGGGAAAACCAATCCTTTTCCATCCTTAGGGCCTCACAGAGGCCAGCCATCTGGCCACAAAGTCAGCTTGTTTCGTGGCCTATGGAATAGAGGCTGACCTCATCCTCAGGCGGTGCTTGTGGTCGGCGTTGAAAGGTCCCCTTGTGGGGACACACATTGGGTTTCTGCAGGAGTCCTCGCCCCCTCTTTGTTGGCCAGTGGAAGTGTTTGAGAATGTGATGCGAAGAGGAGAAAGAACTGAGTGCCTGTAACGGCCCTGCCGGGAGTGTGACTGCCTCCCACCCGGCATTCTGTCAGAGTCACGCCGGCCTCTGGAATGTGGGTTACAAGCACGCACGAGGGCAGCTCCCTTTTCAGCTATTTTCGGTTTTTGCCTTGGTTTCAGAACGTGGCCCGTGTTGGAGTGAGAGGGGCCTGCAAGGTGATGCTGGGCCAGTCTTCATCCTGCTTCCTTTCTCTAGGGAAACTCCTCCTTCCAAAGAGAACTTTGGCTCAGAGAAAGCTCAACCGTGTTGGCTGAATACGGCATGATTTCTGTCTTCTCGGAGTATTTTTCCCATCTCAAAACATAGGAGCCGTTTTTTTGCAGTTCATTCTTGTCATTAACCATGTAATTTAAGCAGGTACAAACTTAAGAGAGTCAATACCTGGGGGATTAAAAACCCATTTCATGTATGAATGAATGACCAAATGAATGAGAAGCGGAGGGGGTGTCTCCCTATGTTTCCCAGGCTGGCCTTGAACTCCTGGGCTCAAAGGATCCTCCCGTCTCAACCTCCCAAGTAGCTAGCACTACAGGCGTGCACCACTGCGCTAAAAATCACTTTTAGAACACAGAACGCAAAAGGGAAAAAAGTGGGTGAGAGTAAAGCTTCCTGACCTGCACTGCTAAGTTAAGATGTTACTTCTACGTTTGAGGCAGATTCAGGTTTGGCCACCCTGGGAGGCCACTTGGGCATTTGGGGAAGAAGGAGAAAGGAAGGTTCTTATTGCTTGGGGGAGAAGGAGGGACAGGTGATCTATGCAGCCCCAGGCTTTCTTCCTTGAGAGCTCAATGTGCCAGGCTAGGGTAGGAAGAGCCTTAAATGTTCTCAACTAGAAACATCTTAGATCTCTCTTCTTCATTCCCTGTTTCACTCCCTGTTTCCTACCAAGTCCCCTGGCCCTAGGCAGCCACTTTGTGTCTCTATGAATTTGCCTATTTTAGACGTTGCATATAAATGGAATTGTATAATACATAGCCTTTTGTGCCTGGCTTCTTTCACTTAGCATGTTTTCAAAGTTTGCTCGTGTTGTAGCATATGTACTTCATTCCTTTATATGGCTGAATAATGTTTCATTGTATTGAATATATTAATATAAATAATGCTGCTATGGACATTCATGTACTAGTTTTTGTATGGACATATGTTTGCATTTCTTTTGGGTTTATACCTAGGAGTGGAATTGCTGGATTGTATGGTAACATTTTTTTTTTTGAGACAGAGTCTTGCTCTATTGCCTGGGCTAGAGTGCCATGGCGTCAGCCTCGCTCGCAGCAACCTCATCCTGGGCTCAAGCAATCCTTCTGCCTCAGCCTCCCGAGTAGCTGGGACTATAGGCATGTGCCACCATGCCTATAGGCTAATTTTTTCTATATATTTTTAGTTGTCAGCTAATTTCTTTCTATTTTTAGTAGAGATGGAGTCTTACTCTTGCTCAGGCTGGTCTTGAACTCCTGACCGTGAGAGATCCTCCTGCCTCAGCCTCCCAGAGTGCTAGGGTTACAGGCCTGAGCCACTACACCTGGCCTGTATGGTAACTCTTTAACCTTTTTGGGAAGTGCCATCCTATTTTCCATAGTGGCTACACCATTCCCACCACTAATGTGGGACATTAAGGTTGAAATAATGTATTAAGGTTCAAATTTCTCCATACCCTTGCCAACACTTATTGTGTATCTTTTTTATTTTAGCCACCCCATTGTGGGTGGGGTGATCCTCTTTCCTTTGCTTGTGCCTTGAGCACTGCCCTCTGCTCTCCCCGGAGCAGTTCATTCCTTTCTGGCTTTGATTGCTCCTCTATGTTCCTGCCCTAGCACTCTGCACTCAGGACAGTGCTGGCAACACTGATAGATTCTTTCTCCCTCCGTGCCCCGGTTCTAGATCCAGTGCTGACCACATGCTTTTCCCCAGATGGGTCATAAAAGTCTTAGGTTCCTACTCTGCATTCTAGGCAGTCACGATTCACCTATGCCAGGTTCCTTGATGTTAGGTATTCCATTCACCTTATTTGAACTTGGACAGTTCCTAAACGTCCCAGGCTTTTCTCTGACTTCTTTCTCCAGAGAACTATTACTGTGGCTGAGCTGAGGATGCTGTTTGCTACTTGTACTATATTTCTCCCAGATGGTAGCCTATTTCCAAATTCTGGGCTCACCACAGTGTAGTGACTATAGATGCATACAGAAGCTACTCTCCTTAAAAACAGCTTAGATTTCAGAAGGCTGTGCGTGAGTACATCTTTGAGTCAGTTCACAGCGAAGTGTTACGGTACTTCAGTGCATCCGAGGGTTGACAGAGCTTTTTGATCCAATATGTTTGAGACTTTGAAATTTGGTAGATGAGCTACTTTATTTCTGATTTTAACCTGAAGAATTAAGAGGAATGTGAAGGCATAACAGTTAATGTTGTTTGTGGGAAGCCCTCCTTGTGCTAGTTCCGAGGATCCCCAAATCCATGAAACAAGCCTCCTACTTAAAGGAGCAAGTTAAAGAGATGAGTGGCAAAAAAGATGCATTTCACATTTGTGATAAATGTTCTGCCTTGGGAAGAGACAGCAAATATCATGTGGGGTTAAGTGTCATGCGGAGAAAATAATGATCTTTTTTAGGGTATAATTTGGCTTTTAAAAAATTTTTATTTGTATAAATGTAGGGGTACAAGTATAATTTTGTTACATGGGTATATTGTGTGGGATATGATTTGAATAAATTGTTAGATTTTTTTTATAAGTGTTAAAGTCCTAAGTGGTAATCTTAACCAATCTGTCGTTTGACTGGTGAGACACAGTGGCCCAGGCAGGGGGCGAAGTGGCTTGTCCAGGGCTGAGACACTAGGTATACCTGGGATTAAAATCCAGGACTGAGAGTCACCTGCTCAGTGCTTTTCCTGCTTGTGTGACTAGGTTTGCCTGTTGGTCAGATACTCACAGGAGTCACAGTGAAAGCCTTTTAGCAAGCGTATCCTTCCTCCTGACTCCGAGCTGCACAGGGATGAGGGAATATTATTCCTTCTGGAAACGGCACCACGTGGGGCCTCCCTCAGTGATTTTAGCTTATCTCCCCCAGCTGCTTCCTGCCTGTTGGAAAGACCAAAGGCTGAGCTCCAGGGAGGACTGTTAGTCTGAAATAGAAAATAGGAGTTGCCACAAACCTAGTATTTATTTATTCAGTGGCTTTGCATGTAAAACAGAACTTGCCTTCAGGTTATGTTTGGTATAACCATCTTTTTAAAGCAAACAAACATCATCAGTGAAAAATATTCCACTTTGATTCAAAAAGCTGTGTAGTTTGCCCAAGCGTGGAATGACAGGTATTTGTGCTGAAGCTGGGAAGTTTGGCTCAGGCTCTTGGAATTTACTGGTTGAATGTTGAGAATGTGGTGGACCCGAGGCCCACCACCAGGGTTGCTACAGGCACACTGAAGCCCAAGTAGAACTGTGCATGCTTAGCTGTCTCCTTATGTTTATGTGATAGAACAAGTGTCGTATTAACAATAAAATATTGCTGACCCAGTTCTTTGATTCTGGAGTGTTTTTTTTTTTTCTTAAATCAGCTGAGATGGAATGCTTTTCCAAAGTTCTCTTTCTGAACAGCAGCTGAGTTCATGGTGCTGTTGTACCTTATATGTGTCCAGTGTGTCAAGGAGTGAATGAGTGAGGTTCAAATGGGTTGGGGCTGTCAAACCTTTAGCCCGCTATAGAACACGGAGGGAAACTTCTCACCATGGCCCACCACAGTTTGCCTTTGGGGAGCAGGTGATGAGATTTTGCCTCTTAAATTCTCAGGGTTCCCTCCTCTCCAAGTTGGGATGACTCTGGGAACACATGTCTCCAAACAATTTTGTCTTTGGTCTAAATTCCATGCAGACATAATGACATGTGGGGGAAAGCCCGAGTCCCCACATCCTCCCATCCCTCGCCTCTCTGCTTGTTGGCCTCATCCTCCGCCCAACAAGAGAATGCTGGGATGGGGGTGGGAAACCCTTTGTCCTAGACACAGCAGTTTGAACTAATGGATATCCTGCTGAGAGTCTTTTTTTGAGCCTGAACCAAGGACAAAGAGGTTTGATCCTTGTCCAGTAATAATGAGCTTGCCAGGAGCCAGAAAACAAGAAACAATACTTACTGTCCTTGGTCTGCAGGGATCCCTTACCCGGAAGCTTTTGGGGGGCACCAGATGTTAGCTGGATCTCTTTTACAATTGGTCTGGCTGTGGGAGGGAGATGTGAGAACGAGAGTTTTGCTAACACTTTTTTCTGTTGTCATCGAAAGCATCTGTTAAGCAACTGTCCACAGACAGGGACTTGGAGGACCCTGTGGATAAATAGAAGCGACAAGATCTTACAGTGGGAACAAACACTGTCAGTCACTTTAGAAATGGGACCAGAGGAAACACACAAATGGTACAATGTAGAATGAACTAAGATAAAGTAGCTTCTAGACAATGGGAACAGGAAACAATGCACAAATATTGTGAACAGTTGAATCTTGATACTCGTCACAGAGTTTAATAGGGTGAGTCTATTATTTGATTAAACTGTAATCAGAGTTAATTCTTTAAAAAGTTTTTAAAGTCACGTAACTCATTCATTCAAATGTAGGTGCCGGGGATCTGAATGAATGGCATACAGTTGTTCCGAGAGAACTTTGTCTCCTCAGGTAGGGGACAAAGAGGAGGACAGTCTGGCGAGTGTGTATAGAGGGAGCCTCCAACACTAGACCATCTGTGTTTGAAAGCTAAAAATATGTGAGCTCCATTAGCAAATATGGAGCAGTGGCGGCAGCTCAGCTGTTCCTCTGGTGGCCTTGGGGGTCACATGGTAACTCAGGAATGCTTTCTCCCCTTCTCCTCCAGCTGCTGAGAGCTGAGGCGAGCGGGAGGTTTGTGAAAGGGATAGAGTGTGTCGCCCTATCTGGCAATGTCAGCATAATCACGAGGGGTTGGGTATTTTGGGGGTGTGGTTTTAAAATTCCAGTGGGACTGTCTCTACAGTCTTCAAATAAGTCTAAAATTATCTTTCAGTATGCTGGCTTTCATCAGCGCGGGTTTATCTTTGGCTCCACTGGCTGTGTCTGTGTGACAGATGCGAGTACTTTACTGCTAGAGCTATGAGGGCTTCTGAGCCACACATTGGAGCACTGGAAGCTCATAGACATGTTCTCCCCCACTCTCATCCCCTCCCACTCCCTAGGAAAAACTTTCTGCGCGTGGATAAATTAAGGTACTTAATGTGATGCTCGAAAAATGACATACGGGAGATGTACAGCTTGATTCACTTAAGGCCCAAGTTCTGTTTGAGGACAACTCTGGAGAAAGGGAGGAGTCTAAGGGAGAAGGCAGGAGATGAGGGTGTCAGGGTTTGGGGATCCCCAGCAGGCAGCCCAAGTGAGCTGCTCCTTTGACTTTTGATCTGAGAGTAAGTTATCACCAGTTGTCACTTGCCTTTGAGATGTTAATTTGCACTTCACAGTTAACAGTTCAGCTGCACTCCTCAGCTATTCTTCTAGTGGTGCAGGGGTAGGCAAACTTCTGCAGAGAGCCAGCTGTACGTCCTGTAGGGCCTGTGGTCCCTATAGCAACTGTCAACTCTGCCACCATCCTGCAAAAGCAGCCCAGACAACCTGCCAACAAATGAGTGTGGCTGTGTTCCAGTAAAACTTTACTTACGAGACAGGAGGCAAGCTGGGACTGATGCTCCACTAGCCGACTCCTGTGTTAGACCCTCAGTGGTTTTATGTGTGTTATATGCGGTTATTCTCTCTTCTCTCTAATAAGGAGACTTAAGTGGCCTAAACTTTGTGCGGAGAGTACCAGAGTTCTTGCTTAAGTTGCAGATAACTGACTGGGCTATGTGGACCACATACTGGGTTAGGTTAGGCAAGAATAATGTGCGATAAATTTAGTATGACATGTTTAATAGTATGTATGTGTATTATTCTGTGTGGCATTTTGGAATAAACAGTAAATCTTTTACAGGTAAAAAAAATTAGTCTTTTTATGCATCCTGTCAAAAGACAAAATTATAACAAATGTAGTTGAAAAATCTAATTGGATTTTTGTGTGTGTGTGTGTGGAGACAGGATCTCGTTGTTGCCCTGGCTAGAGTGCAGTGGTGTTGTCAGAGCTCACTGCAACCTCAAGCTCCTGGGCTCAAGCGGTCTTCCTGCCTCAGCCTCCCAAGTAGCTGGGACTAGAGACGTGTGCCACCATGCCTGGCTAATTTTTCTATTTTTTGGTAGAGATGGGGGTCTCGGTCTTACTTAGGCTGGTCTCAAAGTGTTGGCCTCCCCAAGTGTTAGAATTACAGGCGTGAGCCGCTATGCCAGACCTAAATGGATTTTATTTCTGATTCTAGAATATAAAATGGAATGAGTGTTCCAATTAGCTGAGCAGAAGAGGTTGACTTTATAGGCAGAAAGGGCTGAGGAAAACAGAAACAAAGCAAAAGGTTGAAACACAGGGGACTTTATTATGCAGACTCATTGATTGGAATCTCCTGGTTTTTTTTTTTTTTTTTGAAAACTGCCCCATTTCAAAGTTCAGTGGCACTTAGCACGAGTGACTCCATTCTGGTTTGGTCTGGTGTGCTATGGCCCTGGTGCAGGAAGGTAGTCCTGATGGCTTCTCTTTAACTTTGTTTAACAATTCAAACCAAGCGTTTTGGTGATCAGGAAGAAGTGGGGGTGGAAAAAATGAATGTCTGGGCTTCCCAGTTCCCCAGCTGCTGGGACCCTCAATTCCAGGCCTAAGGTAAGATGGGAAAGAAGCTGGGGCCGGAAACCCAAATGTCTGCCTTGTAGTGGTTCCTGCTGCTAGGATTGGGGAACAGGTAACTAGGGCCTCTCAAATCTTGGTATGGTGGAGTTCTGTCTTTTGGGAGACATTAGGTTCCAATGTCCTGCCTAAGGCAAAAATCATGAATAGTCCGAATTAATGATGAAAGAACTTGAGATATCCAAGAAGTAGAGCATGTGGTTGTGTGCACACAGCATTTCACTGGGAAGCTAGCTCCTTGTTACAATGGACATTTAACCTATTCTCGTCACTGCTTGTATCCCCCTAACCTGGAATAATACTTGCACATAGTAGTAGATGGGAATGACAGAGTGCTTGATTAAACCTTGTGCTGTAATATATGTGTGTGAGTGTATCATGTAGTGTGTAGTTTGGAATGAAGAATACATATGCAAACTCTAATTTCACTGGGTTTTTAAAAATTACATACAGAAGACAATTTTGCAAGTGTCACCACTGCACTTCCAGCTCACACAGTCAAGAAGAAAGCTAGCTGATTTGGGGCTCACTTAGGCTATGAGCATTTTCTCTAAGTGGTGAGAATAGATCTGCTTGTTTCAGCGCTTAGTCCTCTCCTTATAGAGATTTCACATCTCTGTGTACTGTGAGCCGTGTTCATCTCGGGGCAGCACATCGTCCTCTGTTAGACCCTGTGTTCTGTGCAGGGCCAAAACCATATTTTCCACTCAAAACAAAAGTCCAGTAGGTCTTGATTTGAGAGGTGGAAGGGTCACAGAAAACCAGACCCTGTAGAATTTTAGTTCCTCTTTTAGATTTTAATGACACAGTGTAGACTTTTCTCCTAAAAATATTCCGATACCCAAGCAAGAGAGAATCGAATACTGGTTGTTGTTACTGTTTTTCAAATAGCCCCAGATCCCCAAAAGGGCCTCAAAGATAATCACTTACTGAGCCCTGGCTGCCGAGAGGCTGTCTAAGGGAGATGGAAGCTGATTTTAGTATTTCTCACTTTGTGACTGGTGTCTACCTGTCAGTAACAGACAGACGCACTGTCACAGACCCTGGAATTACTACATGGAGAAAACCAAACTCTCCTGGGAAGTTTGGAGATAAGTGGAATATCGGAGAAGAGAGAGGCAGACTGAGAGTTTCTTGTCCGAAATTAATTTTCAAGTGAGGGATATTAAACAGAACTTGCAGATCTAGTTCTTCTAGTTTTCATGAGCTTAATTCATCCCTCATGCCGAGCTGCCCAAAGTTTTCTTTGAAGCTTGGTTTCATTCAGTGTTCTAGAAATTTGACGTGATGAAATGTAAGGATAATTAACTTTGCTAATGTTGCGTTTTTCTCATCTTTCTCAAGGAAATACTATATTGTAGAACCACAACTCTCATCTTCTTGTTCTCCATTTCGTGATAACCATCCCCAAAGCCTATACATTTTTCCTCTGTTTACCGCATCTGGGCCCCTGGCCAACTAGACGTGGAGGCCTTTTTGTAGCTCTTTTGTTAATTCTTCGTATTTATTTGCCTGAGATTGAAGTTGTCTGGGGGACACACTAGCATCTCTCCTATGTGGACAGAATTATGTGAATTTTCTTCTAGCTCCCATCTTTTTGAGCCTAATACTTGTGTTCATGTTTTGGAAATAGTTGTCCTAATTTGTGAGTTCAGACATACTTTCTTTTGGGTGGTGACTAGGTCTCTGAAAGACAGGTGAGTGCTGTGTTTTAGAACTTAGTTCTGATATAAATGTGCCAGGTGTAGGGGCCCAGGGGCAAGTTCTCCTTGGCCCTCTGCTCTGCAGGTTCACTGAAAAATCAACTCACAAAGCAGATTACCTGGAGAAAAGGCTACAAATTTATTAAATGTGTACACACAGGAGTCTTCAGAAAGAAGACCCGAAGATACAAGGGAAATTGTCCATTTTCATGATTAGGTTTCACAATGTATGGACAGCTGTATAGAAGTATAATTGGACAAAAAGGTTATGATCTGATGCTAATAAGACTGAGTGGGGAAACCTAGCAAGGCCTGTCTAGATTCTTCTTGGCCTCTCTGAGCAGTATTCCTTCCCCCAAGGTGTGGGGCCAGACCCTTTCCGCAATAGGGTCTTATGACCTGTAGTCAAACAAGGTAGGTCAGATAATTTCTTTATGGCCAGTTTTTACACAGAAAGCCAGGGGGAAAGTTAGAATAATATTTTTAGGTTTTATGGCTGGCTTTGGGGACAAGGGATTCTAGTTGCTATGGCCTGCCTTGGGGAGAATGGGACTGAGAGACAAGAGGGCAGAAGGTCAGAGAAAAATGGTTGCTTGTGAGGCCTTCATTTGGGGGTGTTGTTTTCTGAGCCCCAACACAGGGAAGCCTTCACCTTATTGAAAGTTAATCTGTAGTGTATCCTCTAGGAAAGTGAATAGAGCATCTACTGAGTTCTTAGGTGCTGTTTCCCATCGTGGTTACATTGGAACGTATCAGCCAGTGGATCATGTAATGTGCCTGACCCCCCCCCCCCATGAAAATTTCTTTTGTATAGTAGGTAGCGCTTTAGAATTAAGGAAGTTAACCTAATGACTGCTATGGGTAAGGAACTGTGGTAAGCACTTCACAGGATTATTAGATGTAATTCTCAGGGCAGCTGCATGAGATGGGTGGTGGTACTGTTTCATTTTACAGGTAGGGCCATCGAGGCTCGCGGTGTGTGTGTGTGTGTGTGTGTGTGTGTGTGTGTGTGTGTGTGTGTGTCTTGCCCAAGTTATCAGTGGAGTTAGGATTGGAAGTCTGCATGAACTATTTATTCTTGCTCGATAATTTGTGGTTTTGAGGATTGGAAGGAAAGCCCTTGCTCTCAGATCTGTACAGAAATAACAGACGCAGTGTGTGAGCCTGGCTCACAGGCTGTGTCCTTGGATGCTCAGAGCCAGACTTAAGAGGTAACACCCTTGACGGGCACAGCCCCTTTGCCCTGTGGTGTGGACTCTGTATGCGATGTGTGTTTTCTTTTTCCAGAACTGGGATAGAATTTGGAACAGCAAATATTTAATCAGAGCAAATTTCCCTTGCTAAAATACTGCCAGCTTGTTCAACTTGGAGGTTCTTTGCCCAAAATACCCACCACTTACTATGGAAGGCTAAAAGTGCTAAGTCACCCACAGAGCATAAACGAGGTCTTGGTTGGTATTTGGAGCTGGGGGGTTGTTTGCCTACTTCTATTTTGATGAAACCTGTGGTGCCACATACTTGCAGGAATGATCTGGATCATAAAAAAGAAAAAAAAAAAAAACAGGAAACCTGAGTGCCACATACTCACCCTTTGAAGAGCTGAAGGCCCAGGGCGGGCACATTCCCGGTGGCCTGGAGTAAACAAGGGAGGGGATTTGTTGGGGATGATGGCTTAGAAGCTCAGGCCTGCTGCTCTTAGCATCCTCCTTGAAATGAGGTTTTATGGGGAGAAGAAAAGGAGTGAAGTGGGTTTAGGGCAGGGAAGTAGAGAAGAGTCCAAAGATGAAAAGGGACTGGTGTAGACGAAAGAGGTGACAATGTGCGGCGTTATGGCGAGGGGCGAGTTTAGGAATTGGTGTTGCTGAGAGTAGAAGATAGAAGAGAGGAAGAAAAGAATTTAACTATTATTATAGAGCAATAAATCCCATAGAAATAAAACCCTAATGAATGAAGTTGTGTGGGTTCTTCTTCAGGAATATTGCTTTTACAGATTTAAAGCAACATCACCTCCTTGTCACCAGTGCTACTCGTACAGGTTAACTTTTGTTTCGGGCTAGAATATCTGAGATGTTCATTTTGTGTGTGTCTCCTCCGTTACTTCGTTACCCGAAGATTTTAGCCATGCTGGTTGCTCACTGACATTAAACACAGCTAAAAATTCAGATTCCTTCCAAAAGCACGTGTGCAACTTCTCTCTCGCCACCTGCCTGTGGGTGCCGACTGTCTCCCTGTGTCCAGCCCTGACTGCCGTCTGAAGCAATTTCCAAGACTGGTCGATCTCACTGGGTTGCCTCACAGTGATGCCATGGGGGTCTCAAACTCTCTGTGTGTTAAAAAATAAACTCCTGTCCCCTGCCCACTGTACTCCCCTGCAACCCAAAAAGCAGTGCCTTAAAAAAAAAGAACAGAGCCCTCCTCCCATCCTTCACTTCATTCTTGTCATCTAGCCAGTCCTGCCAACTCTGAGTTCTACCTAGAGAATTTCTGTTTCCCTGCACTGGTCTACCTTCCTTAAATTGATGTAAGACTGATTAATAGGAGGAAAACCATTTTCAACTATGTGTGAATCATGGGAGTCCCACAGAATGTGAGATGATTGAAGTTTATGTAGCGTCCTGAGCTACCCAAAGGAAGAGAGGCTTGGGCCTTCTGGGGATGGGCTGGGGGCGCTGTGTTGACCCAAGTTGGGGAGAGTGACAGGAGGAAATATATGGGGAATAAGGTTGTCTTATTACACAGATAAAGTCTCCCAGTGTAATGAAAGTTATCTCCTTGGGAGCAACCCTCTTCCTGGTACAGAAACTTTACTAATGTAGAATTCCTTTATAGATGTAAATTTCTTTTATGTAAAAAGGAGGGCTTTTCACAGCTACTCAAAATATACTTTATTCTGGTCTTCTACACTCATATTTTGGGGTAGTGTGTCCAGAGCCCCAAAACCTTCTCTTGAGTTTCATCTCTTGCCAAAGAATAATTTTTTTTAGTGTAAGTATGTCCCATACGATATTCAGTCTAAGTACGTCCCAAATATTGTATGGGAAACACTTACACTAGAAAATTACTTGTTGTTTATCTGACATTTGACTTTAAACATTTGGTGTTTTCTCTGGCAACCCTGTATGCTTTTTAGTTTGATAGCCCAGTCAAAATAAGTGCAATAACATCTCTCTATACACCATTATATCTTGCTCTGATGTAAAATTTTTTTTGCAGTTTTAGGACGTTGTTGAAAGCAAAATGTTAGACATTTCTTCACAAAGTTTTCACATCTGTTTGTGGAAATGGAGCTACACTAATAGGGGCTCAGAAATGATGCATTTTTTCCTGAGTCACTTATTTGGGAATGTTTGGAAAAACATGTTTCATATTCAGATGTAGTAATGACTAGAGGAAGCTGAATTTTAATTATATTTAGTCTTCCTTTTGTTTATGACAATCTTTTTTTCTTACATGAAGAAAAATAAAAAATCTCAGGACCATTCACTCATTGTGCCAAAGGGAAAGTTAAGCCTGGAGATTGAGTCAGGCACTCAATCTGACACTGCTGTCCTTTCAACCAATAAATAGCTGTTACTTTCCAACGTTGCAGCAAAGTGCTACACATTAGCCAGAAGCCCTACAAAAGGCAAAAGGCCTCATGCATCTCCGGATGACTGCCCTCACAAATTGCTCATCAGTAAATTATTTGCAGGTCCCTAACCCTTTCAAGAAGTGTATCCTCCCATAAACAAGGACATATCAACTGTATCTTTAGGTCTGCAGCCTAAGCCTAACTCCTTGTCTAGGAAGTAAAATTTGTTAAATTTCACATTGACAATGTCAGTGACAAGCTTATCTCCCCAGGTGCAGAACAAAGACAAGATGAGATCAATCATTCCTCCACCTACCCTGAGATGTCTATATAATCACTTTACTCCCTTTTGGAATGTTTACCTTATGTATAACTAGGTTTACTTGGTTCTAATTAAAATCACAAAGATGTAACCTTTTGCCTCCCTGCCTACTCCCCTTTTCCTGCATGCCTTCTCTTTAAAGAAATGTATAAATACTGAGCATCCTGAAACATCTCTCAGAGGACAGGCCACAGACAAGTCTGTGACTTACATTTTCCTGAGTGTGACCTCAACCTCTGACTCAATAAACCTCAATTGATTGAGATTCTTGCCCCGGTCTCTTATTTGGGTTGACATTTGGTTATGGAAATCCTAATAGTCTCAGTTATTACTGTTTCTTTAAGATCTTTTCTAGAGAAGAAACAAAAGTCTCTTCTTTATCACACTTTAATTTTACCTTTAGTTTTGTGTCATTTTTTTCCTCTGTGGTATCTTGTGAATAACAGCTATTAATATTTGTGATTTAACTTACTTTCTGTTCTGAAAAGTATTCAACTTTGATGTTGATAAGAAGCAAGTTTTTTTCTCCACTGACTAAATCCCTATTTTATGGCATTATTATCAACATTTACTAGAAGATTAAGACCAATAAATAAAAAGCTCCAGTGGATCAAGGAAAAACCCAATTAGCAGTCAATTTAGAGAAAACTACAGATGGCCATAAACTTAAGAAAAGATATTGAGCCTCACTAGTAATTAGAAACGTGTACATTAAAACAGGATATTGGGTCTTTACCTTTAAATTGGATGCCCAGGTTGGGAAAATGACTAATCTCAGATATTGTTGGTGGGATATAAATTGGTGTAGCCTTTGAAAATGCTGTTTGACTTTACCTGTTGAAATTTAAAAACGTAGATACAGGTTGAGTATCCCTAATCTGAAATCTAAAATCCAAAAAGCTCCAAAATTCGAAAATTTTTTAGCGCCAACATGATGCTCAAAGGAGATGCTCATTGGAGCATTTTGGATTTTGGATTTTCTGATCAGGGATGTTCAACCAGTAATATAATGCAGATATTCCAAAATCTGAAAAAATCCCAAGTCTGAAACACTTCTGGCCCCAAGCATTTCAGATGAGGGATACTCAACCTGTACTACTTGGGCCACTAATTCCACTTCTAGCTCAGGGGTCTGTCCCACGTAAATAATGGCACATGTACAATGAGTTAGCACAACATGTTTATTGAATCAGTGTTTGTGATAGCAAAAAACAAATATACAAAGTAAAACAAAAACCCCACCTGAACAAAATATAAGATCAGTATGGGAAAGGTTATCAATTTTGATCTAGCTTTACTACAAAATATTGTACAGTGGTTAAAAAGAATGAGATGGGGTATTGTGTATTGATAGGGAAGGATCTCCCTCAATTTTATTAATTGGTAAAAAACATTGCAGAACATTACATACAATCGTACTTTAAAAAGCTGTTTGAATATACCTACTACCTATACAGTATGATAGGAGTGTGTATGTGTGTGTGTTGTGTATATGTACACACACACATTTATACATGTGAATTAATAAAAATACCCTACCCACCAAATTGTTAACTCTTCAGAGGAGGGGAATGACATTTTGGGGTGATAGTGAAGCAAGTCTCATTTTTTATTCTATATATTTACACACTCCAAGAAAAATACGCCTATATATTACAAATGTAATTTTTGAAAATTCTGCTGTGGGATTTCAGAAATCATTTGGGGCAAGTAAAAGCTGACTGGTACTTTGTGAGCACGGTATCTTTATAAAAGATTCAGAGAAAATTAAGAAAAAATCTTCAGAGGGTAGATTTTCCTCAGTCTTCTTCTTTGTGCACAAGATCCATTTCCACAGTGGACTTGGAGTTGCAGGCTGAGTGAACGAACACTCCGTGGCAGCCTCCCTTTCACCCGATTTTAACACATGACTTTTCTAAACTCTTTCTCCTCAGATTCCTTTTTTTGAAGATATGTGTAAAGGCATTAAAGCTGGAGACACCTGCGAGAAGCTGGTGGGGTATTCTGCGGTGTACAGAGTCTGTTTTGGAATGGCCTGTTTCTTCTTCATCTTCTCTCTACTGACCTTGAAAATCCACAACAGCAAAAGTTGTAGAGCTCATATTCACAATGGGTAAGTCTCGTGGTGTTTGTGGGCATAGCTTTCTCCTTTCGTTACATTCAGTCCAGTGTTCCAGGATCCCTTCTGCTCATCAGACCCTCTAACTGCTCTTCCTCTAGTTGAAATTACTGATTTTGGAGAAGGTGGAACTTGTCACCACATAGTTGCTGAAGAGCTAGAATCCTGTTTGTAACACCTGGTACCTGAGGAGAAATTTAGTGGAGAACAGGTATCAAGACCTCTTCTCAGGTTATTTCCTCGCCTGCAGCGAGATGGTATTTTGCACCATCAGAGGCTGTACCGAGTCTGTTGAATTATAGGAAAGGCATTCTTCGGTCACTTAATTCCTCCCCTTCAATTTGGGGAGAATATTGCCTATGGCAGAATTAGGGATTGACTTGCTTACCTTCTAAGAAGTCTTGTGTCCTTCCTTGAATATCATTTCAATACATTTCCTCTTTTTTTTTCCCCTTCCAGCTTTTGGTTCTTTAAACTTCTGCTGTTGGGGGCCCTGTGCTCTGGAGCTTTCTTCATTCCAGATCAGGAGACCTTTCTGCACGGTACTGATGGGGTATTTTGGGTACTTGTTCATTTTGTTCACCCATTTTGTGAAACTGTTCCAAGGCATGGTCCAGGGTACCTTTGGTATTTTTAATTACCAATTTTTTTGTGGCTTAAAAAAAAAATTCCTGCCTTACTTGCCCACCCTTTATCCTCTCCACCCCCTGTGCCCTGCCCCATTCTTGGGACCTTCCGGGGGCGGATGTAAGAGGACCTTTGTTATTCTGCTGGCTGAAGAATTAGAATTTCAATTTTAAGGTTATTGGCCTGAAGGGAAAATGAAGCACTTAAAATTTGTTTGAACACCAGTTTGGTATATCAGCATGACCCTACCAGTCCAGGGAGACTTTGTTCTTTCTAAGCACTGTACGGAAAACCCAGCAACCCAGGGGGCATAGGGCTTTTTAGCAACTAAAAATCTATTGCAGCTATAATGGGATAAGAAAAGCATGAAGCTATGAAACATTAAATTATATTCCTTATTCATAGAGCCTACCAAAGTTGGTTAATATGAAGCCTTTAACATAGCTGAAACGGGGCCCTTCTTCATGTTAGCTGGAGTCAAAAGCCTGAGTTTCAGTGGTTCAAAACACTCTTCAACTCAAATGGGTTCATTTTCCTAATTAGGGTATTAAAAACATTTAGATTGTGTTAGTCCCTCAAATAGTTACGTATCAGGGTCCAACTAGTTTTTCCATATACTCCTTAATGATGTTGTATCCAAGTTTTGCTTTCACCTAAAATACTGTTAACTAGTTTCTTAATTCTCCATAGAGATATTTTTGTGTATTAGAATAGTATATTTAGACTAAGTAGAGACTTAGACGTCCTCTAGTCCGGCTCAGCCATTTTCATAGACAAGCTGTCACCCATGTGACATGGTTCATCAAGGTTATAGCTCCTTTGTGGCAGAGCCAGAAGCAGACCTGAGTTCTTGTCCACCTTGTTCCTCATTTCCTCGCTGGACATTGATGATTTTTTAACCCAATACAATTAGAACCTTTGATTTTTCGGGCAATATGTGTTTTTGCCTTTAAATTATGGATCATTGTGGATTTTATTAATTACTGCATCTGTTAGGATATCTGGAAGTTGTAGCGTGGAGATTAAGCTTGGATACTCTGGAGCCAAACTGCCTGTGTTCAAATCCCAACTATGCCTTTTACTGGCTATGAGACTTTTTTTTTAATCTACATAGACTCTCAGTTTTTCTCACTTGTAAAGAGAGTATAACAGTAATACCCACCTTATTTGGCTGTGTGGGAATTAAATGCATGAACAGGTACAACGAGCATTCAGTAAAAAATTAGCTGTGGTTATTCTCTTCTGGGCTAATCACATGGAAAGTTCACCACTTTGCTGTTTCGATGGTCTTTTGCAGCCTGGCGCTACGTGGGAGCCGTTGGAGGCTTCCTCTTCATAGGAATCCAGCTCTTCCTGCTCGTGGAGTTTGCACATAAGTGGAACAAGAACTGGTATGTGCCCTTATGGAATGCTTCCAAGTGAACTCACTCATTGACTCAAAGAAACTGCCCACAGCGCTGATAAAGGCTCTGCTCTGGATTACTCTGCCTGTTTATATCAAACACGATTTTTGATGGCACTTTCTCTTTATGCCTGGTTTTTGGACCTCTTCATTACTCTTCTCCAATACTTTCTTCTATCCTTTTTAACCCTTCTTTTTTACACCTATTTTCTTCTCACTTCCCCCACCCCCCACCCCTTTTCTGGGCTCCGAGTCAACCAGTGGTATAAGTTAGCCACACACAGCCCCATTGCTGGTACCTGTCCGATCTGGTTCTGTGGGTTTTGTGGTGGCTGAAAACTTGTGTAGCCTTCATCTTAGGCTCCTACCCTTATGAGATTAAAAACAAAATAAACAAAACCCAAAAACAAAACCCATACTTTGGAGCTGGACGTTCATCTTCTGCAGAGTATGAGATAGAATAGTTCTTTCCTTTTTGTTTCTTTTTTTGTTTCTTCTCAACTTCCCAAAGGGAAAGAAAGACCCCTTCATTGGGAAGATCTGTTGTGCTGTCTTAGAAAACCATCTTGCGTTTTAGAAAGATACACTCTTTCTAAGTGCCTTGAAACTAAAATTCTTATCCTAAGCTAAATGGGAAGTATCCAACTAGTAAATAAAACTAGTAGCTAGTTTTATTTCTTGCTAAGCCACATTAAGGAAATGAAAACTACCCTAGAATCTAGCCCTTAAGTTGTAAGGCCAGATTGACTCTCTGTGATTCTGGACAAAGCATTTAACTGTTCTCTGCCTTACTTTCTTTACTTATACAAACAAAAATAACTGCCTGTTGTACTCAGTAAAGCTTTTGTTGTTTTGTATATTCTGTAGGCATTTTATTGCATACTGAATTTTGAAAAAAAATCAATGTGCCATGTGAATGTGGATTTTATTTTTATCCTGGAGAAAACAAAACATGCTGTCTAAATTCCCTAAGGACTTTTTATTGTGAATCTGTTCTTCAGCTTGGTGGTTGTGTTCTTGTGGTTTTAAAGAGCAAACCATGAGATATGGTTGTAGTTGTTGGGATGAATGAGTGACAGGGTAGTGTTAGTCATTTTATTATTTGGTAAATATCAGATTAAGCACAGCCAAATGTGACCAGTTTTTGAAAGATTTATAAAACATTGAATAGTCATACAAGTAGCACTCCAGATATGTTTTAGTATTTTTTTGTCTTAATGTCTACATTCATACAGATTTCCAGGTTGGAGTTGTGCTCTTATATAAATTACTGTACAATTTCTGCTTTTTGAGTCTTCCTTGAAACGTAGTAATTTATGTCTCTATTAGATCTTATTTTGAGGCAGCAGAATTTTCTTAAAGATAAGCCAAATAGGTGACTATGGTTTTAAGTTACCTCATTTTCTCAATTGCATGGAAAAAAATACCAAAAATACGTTGGAAATGAATTTTAATTGATTGATTTTCATTCTTTTCCATGATTTATTTTATTTGTTTATTTATTTATTTTTGAGATAATGTCTTGTTTTGTTGCCCAGGCTGGAGTGCAGTGGCATGAGCAGAGCTCATTGCAGCCTCAAACTCCTGAGCTCAAGCGATCCTCCTGCCTCAGCCTCCCAAGCAGCTGGGACTATAGGTGTGCACCACTGTGCCTGGCAATTCTTTTTTTATTTTTTATAGAAACAATGTCTCACTGTGTTGCCCCATCTGGTCTTAAACTTCTGGCCTCAAGCAGTCCTCCTGCCTTGGCCTCCCAAAGTGCTGAGATTATAGGCATGAGCCATTGTGTACCTGGCCTCCATGATAATTCTTAATGTACTTTCACTCTGAATTTTTTTATTGGAGAAGAAATACATCATCCTTATATTTTCACAAATATGCTTCAAATAGGGAACTTCATGGTAAAATATTAACATCTTGGATACTGAGTGCCTGATTTGCCCACTAAATAGTATGTTCCCTTGAGAATACTTGTGCTGCTGAGCTCTGACTTTAATGTTTTGATTCTGAAGCCATTTGCTGGGACTAATTATTGATGCTAAGTTTTAATAGGCATTTTAGAAGAGTTTTGGTTGCTTTAAAAACTTCCTAGAAACTACTCAATATGAATGGCTTAAGAGCTTTGCAACAAATATTGCTATTATCTAGACTTCGAGGCCTGTATCCCAACAGAAGTCCCCTTTGTCAAAATGTTTATATTAGGTTTGTCTGTGTATAATTAGAAATAAGCTAGGAAGCTCACTAATATTATTTTTCTTTCAATTTGTCTAATTTGGTAGGATTTTTTTTACTGTGTTTTTTTATCAGAGACTCTTGTTTACAAGTCTAGAAAATATGCTTGCTGGAACTATTAATACTAAAGTACTTTTTCTTCTCTTTTTCTTTCTTATCTCTCTTTGTAAACTTCTTGAAAAGGAGAAGATCCCAAAAGCAATAGGATAGAAAGGCCGTGGGCCTGGAAACTGGGAAAATCAGATGTCAGTGTCTCTCATCCTCTAGCTTGCTATTTCACGGTGGGGCTCGTCACTTGGCCTCTTTGACTTCAGTTCTCACACTGTAAAAGGATGTGGTTGGACGAAACATTTGACGTGTTTTTTCCTTGCTAGCCCAAATGTTGTGGTTTGAAGTGTTGGTGCTATGTCAAAATTGAAATAACAGTACAAAGGGATTCAGGGGCCAGTGTAAAGGCTTTGGTTTTTAAGTGACCTGGGAGGCCACCAGAGGGTTTGGAAAAGGGAGAAATGTAATCTGTGTTTTAGATGCAGGAAAGATTAGTGGGGGTCAGAGGTACAAGTAAGGGGGCCAGTGGGAGATAATCCAGGTGAGAGAGGAGTAGCTTGGAGAACTAGGTGGTAGCAGTAGTTAGATTCTGGTATGTTCTGAAGATGGCTCTGGGTGGAAGTGGGTGGGAGAGGGGAGAGCAGCAGAGAGAGTGGACGGTGACTACAGTTCTTCTTTTTTTTTATAACCCTCCTCCCCAACAATTGGAAGAATAGACTTGCTGTTTTCTGAGGTTGGGAAGATTATACAAAAACAGGTTTGAAGGCTGGGCATGGTGGCTCACGCCTGTAATCCTAGCACTCTGGGAGGCCGAGGAAGGTGGATAGCTCAAGGTCAGGAGTTCGAGACCAGCCTGAGCAAGAGCGAGACCCCGTCTCTACTAAAAATAGAAAGAAATTAATTGACCAACTAAAAATATATAGGTAAAAAATTAGCCGGGCATGGTGGCGCATGCCTGTGGTCCCAGCTACTTGGGAGACTGAGGCAGAAGGATCGCTTGAGCCCAGGAGTTTGAGGTTGCTGTGAGCTGGGCTGACGCCACGGCACTCACTTTAGCTCGGGCAGTAGAGTGAGACTCTGTCTCCAAAAAAAAAAAACCCCAAAAAACAACAGTTTGAGGATAGAGGCATGGAGGTGTGAACACTGGGAAGCTCCTGAGCCTGCCTGTGCTAAGTTTGATAGGGCATTAAGCAGTTGGATGATACAAGCCTTTGAGACTATAAATATAAATTGACTGTAAGAAAGTTCTTTGCATGCTAATAACATAACTAAAAAGACGAGTAAAGAACAAATTGGTCCCCTGCCACCCACAGAACAGTCAGCAGTGTTTACCTTTTTATATATAATTCACGTTGTCTCCACCCCCAAGCCCCTTTAAAATCTCATTTTCTCTCATTTCCTTAGTGTGCCTTTTATGTTAGAATAATTCTGAGGTCACTAGAATGCCTGGCTCAGTTTCAGAAATATGATGGTCATTATCATTTTGGCCTTTCTTCCCTATTTTCTTGGTCTCTGGCTGCAGTAACCTTTTCATCATTAAAACATTTTAGCTGGGTTGCTTGAACCCTTTCCAGTTTTGTGAAGACATTAAGCAAGTTGCTTTCTCTGCGAAGGAAGGTTCGGGAGAATGTGGTTACAAAGAGCAATTTAATCATAAGGCAGAGGACAGTGATTCTTTCAATCCATTCTCCCTAGTGCTGTTCTGTCCCCTTCATTTAGCATTTATGAACACTTTTCTTTGTTCTGAACAATTTCTGTAGATTTAAACCACTTATTTCTCCTATCCCTTTATTAATATTAATGGAAACTAGAAAACACTTTAATCCTTTGCTTTAGTTTCTTTATTATACATCCCATTACTCTTTTCCTGAATGATTTTATTCTCCACTTTTTTGTTCTTTTTATTTTTAATTGACACATCATAATTGTACATATTTATGGGTACAGTTTGACGTTTTGGTACATGCATGCCGTATAGCGTTCACATTGGGGTAGTTAGTGTATTCGTTACCTCATGCATTTATTGTTTCTCTGTGGTGAGAACATTCAAAAGCCCCTCTTCTAGCTATTTTGTAATACATAAGACCTGCTGTTAACCATCATCACCGGTAGATCACCAGAACTTATTCCTCTTGATTGTTTAACTTTTTTTTTTAATTTCAAATTTTCCTTTAATATTTCCTGATGTTATTTTGGAGGAGTAGCACTGTCATGGGTTGTCCTTTTCGGTCCAGGGGTCTGGGTCTGAGTGAAGTTAATCTCCTCCTCTCTAAGGACAAGGTGGGCACCAGCAAGAGCCGCTCGCAGCACGTGGGGTCTTGACCGTGGCACTCCTGGGCTCTGCGTTTGTAGAGAACACTTGAAGAGAACCCCAGTGAAGAGCTTCTTAATACTGGCCCGAAACTGCCCAAGGGTAGTTTGCGTTCAGAGTGGAGAAGCTAGAATAAAGTCCGTAGGTATTGGAAAGGAAAGTAAAAGGCCTCAGGACCACCAAAACCCTATGTGCCAAAGGGAAAGTGAAGCCTGGAGACTGAGTCAGGCAGCAGTGCTGTCCTTTCACCCAACAGATAGCCATCAAAGCGGGCCCCTGACCCTTTCAAGATGTGTATCCTCCCATAAACAAGGACATATCAACTGTATCTTTAGGTCTGCAGCCTAAACCTAACTCGTAGGTCAGGAACTGAGGTTTGTTAAATTTTACACTGATAACGTCAATTGCAAGCTCCTTTTCCCAGGTGCAGAACAAAGACAGGATGAGATCTATCATTCCTCTCCTCTGCCTGTGCTGAGACTTTACGTAATTAACTCTTCCTTTGCTCCCTTTTTGAACGTCTACCTTATTTTATGTATAACTTAGGTTTACTTAGCATTAATTCCAATCACAGGAATGCTCACCACCTACCTCCCTTTTCCTGCCTGCCTTTTCCCCTTTAAAGAAATGTGTAAATACTGAGCCTCCTGAACTCTTTCTTAGAGCACAGGCCACAGATGATTCTGTGACTTATGTTTTCTTGGGCATGACCTCAAACTCTGGCTCAGTAAACCTCGACTGATGGAGACTCTTGCCTCAGTCTCTTATTTGGGTTGACAGTATTCATTTTAGTTAATGAATACGTACATTTGAGTCAGAAAATGGAGTTCTCTCCATGTTTAGAGAAAATTCTAAGCCTGAACTAAGAAGTTTGCATATTTACCAGACCTTTGCCGGAGCATAAACATTGGTAAAACGAGGTGTCTTCCGGGCAGCTGGAACGGTGACGCCAGCCTGAGCCCTGGGGCCTGACTGCATCAGTCAGTACCTGAGGGATGGTTAACGTTGTCCCAAATGGTGGGCTTCACTGACTTGTCTTCTCTTCTTTCCCTCTTTCCCATTTCCTGGAGAAACAGGACTGCAGGCACAGCCAGTAACAAGCTGTGGTACGCCTCTCTGGCCCTGGTGACGCTCGTCATGTATTCCATCGCCACTGGAGGCTTGATTTTGTTGGCAGTTTTCTATACACAGAAAGATGGCTGCGTGGAAAACAAAATTCTCCTGGGAGTCAATGGAGGCCTGTGTCTGCTTATCTCAGGAGTAGCCATCTCACCCTGGGTCCAAGAGCGTAAGCATGTTTTTTTTCCCCATTCTTTCTTATTTGTATTTTTTGTGTCTTTGAGCAAACCCAATGGATATTTTGGAAGCTGGGGTTATTTCTTAATTCACTGTGGATAGGTCTGCAATCAAAAAAGGGGACTTCAGTCCCTTCATAGTCCATGCTTGGCCTGGGTGTGATTGCCAAGCATACCTTAAAGACTTGAACTTAAGAAGGCAGTGAAGTACCTTGATTAAATAATGTACCACACAGAGCCTTTTTTTTTTTTTTTTTTTTTTTTTTGAGATAGAGTCGCACTCTGTTGCCCAGACTAGAGTGCCGTGGCGTCAGCCTAGCTCACAGCAACCTCAAACTCCTGGGCTCAAGCAATCCTTCTGCCTCAGCCTCCCGAGTAGCTGGGACTATAGGCATGTGCCACCATGCCCGGCTAATTTTTTACATATATTTTTAGTTGTCCAATTAATTTCTTTCTATTCATAGTAGAGACGGGGTCTCGCTCTTGCTCAGGCTGGTCTTGAACTCCTGACCTTGAGCTATCCACCCGCCTCGGCCTCCCAGAGTGCTAGGATTACAGGTGTGAGCCACACCGCGCCCGGCCTCCACACAGAGCCTTTAAATGTGAAATGCCCTTAGTGTATGTTAAGCTCAGTGTTTATGAGCTTACCTATAATCTCTGTATAAAACTTGAATGAGAGGGCTCCAAAGCAGTTGTTTCTGGGGTCATCTTTCACTCAAGGCTGTGGACATTCTGGTCTAGGAGTCAGGAAGTAGGAAATACGATCCCGGCTCAGAGAGTAGCTGGCCCTATCAGCCGGCCTTCCTCACACCCAAGTTCTTCCTTAGTGAAGTCTCCAGCAGCACAGGAGCCTGGCCTTGCTCGTGGTTATTTCAAAGGCAAAAGGAAGACAACGGGATATGAAAGTGCTTTAGAAAGTATATGCCTGAGCAGTCATTTATCAGCTACTCTTGATGTCTTAAGGCAGTATGCTGTCCTTAGGGTTATAGAGAGAGATGTCCCTTATCTGATGTTTCTTGTAGATATCGTATTCTGTAGGTGATGAAAATGCATGATATTAAAAAAAAATAATAAAAAAATAAAAAAATAAAAAGAAAATGCATGATATTCAGGTTTCTAGGTAGGAAAAGGAAAATATAGCCAATAAATTCATCGCCCCCTTGAATCCTTTCTAAAATAGTAGTTTTAAAAGGCAACTAATAGCAAATAATTTAAAAGTTTTTCTGTACTAAAAATTTCAAGCCCATTATTGAAATTGAGAATATTATTTTCCCAATCCCTTTAATCAGTTAAGAATTCCTAAAGCAAACTGTTGGTTTTTAGATTAAAATCTTTGGATTAAATCTAAACTTTTGAAATAGCCACAATATATTTAAATATTTGGTTCAATGCCGTTAGTTGCTAAGGTATGTCTTAGTCCCATGCCAAAGAGCAACATTAAAAGAGTCTATTCCTATATCCTTACTGGTAATTATAATTTAATAAGGATAATTCTGGAAAAAAATTTGACCAGAGGGAAAACTGGGTAAAACTAAATCCTTTCATGTCTACAGGTGGTTGAAAATTTCACCAAAGAAAGAGAAATCCCCTGTCACATCCTGGTTACTCTGAACAATCTAAACTCTTAGTTTAATTTAAATGTTATAACTTGCAAGCTTTTCTCCCAATGAATGCTGAACCTCATGGCCCTCCTAATAGCCTGGACCAGCTCTTGTATTTAATCAGTGTTCCCAAAGGTTTTTTTGTCCATTGACAGATAAGAGCTTTTTGCCTTGTTATGGACTGTGTCTGACGACCTTGTAGAATCTAGAATATATGCCCTAGTAAATCTGTCTTACCATTTAACCCACTAAGCTAAGTGGTCTTATAAATCACGATGGTAAATTTTTTTCTGATCTTGTGATTTAAGAACTAATGTCACCAACCTCAGGAACACTAGCTGGTATGTTTAAGTTTGATAAGGTGTTGGTAGAGAACTTGGCATCTCTCAAAATAGCCATGCTAGGCCCAGTGTGTGACTCCCTCCTTTTAATATCTGTTTAGTGTTTTCTGACGTGTACCTCTTCTCTTTCCTTTAATGGTGGACACTCAAATTTGAGGACTGTTGTGGGAGGAGGTATCTGGTTTTTGAGGCATGTGCTTTCTTATCGTTCAAATTTGAAACCTGCCTTCAGTCTTTCACTCCTTGTTTTCCAGGGCAGCCGCACTCAGGGCTCCTGCAGTCAGGGCTCATAAGCTGCTACGTCACCTACCTCACTTTCTCAGCCCTGTCCAGCAAACCTGTAGACGTAGGTAAGCCAGCCTTGTTAGGGGGCGTGGTGTGGTATGAATATTTTCATGTGTGGAGGAGTGAGCTGCTGTTTAAATAATAGAGACACAATAAGTCACAGTAGAGATAATCTAGACTTTTTCATGATATGAAGTCTTAAACTTGGGCAATGAAAATGGAAATTCCTTCTTTTGAGTCTTTCTGGTGTGTAGGAGAGACATGAGGAAAGGTGGCCTGTTGAGTTTTTTTAGGCCCAGTCTGCATTTTCAAGGAACATTTTTGTTTTGCTTTGTTTATTTTGTTATTATTTGTTTTGGTTATTAATGTCCTTTTTTTCAGCTGGTCATTTTTCTGATTGTAATAAAATAACAGAGAGTGGAAAGCACATGGGAGAGTGGAAAGCAGGGGACAGGATCTGAGCCCCGATCCACAGTTTACTGCTTATATGGCCTCGAATTGCGCAACTTAAATGACATTTATGTACACTGACAACAGAACACAGTGATTAGAACATGAGCTCTGAAGTCGGACTGCCTGGGTTTGTAGCCTGATTCTGCCACTTCAGTAACTTATACAAAGCTACTTACCTTCTCTCTTTATCACTTTTGTGATATATATATGTAAATAGGTGTACATGTAAATATACACATACACATAAGTGTATATAAATGTGTGTATGCTTGGGTATATTTGAGTTTGCATAAATCAAATTAAATAAATTTAGGCTCTAAAAAAATTAAAGTTTTTTTCCTCTTAAATTTGGAAAGCTAATGCAATGATGATCTTTTTTTCCCCCTCTGACACAGAGTGTCACTCTGTTGCCCAGGCTAGAGTGCCATGGTGTCAGCCTATCTCGCAGCAACCTCAAACTCCTGGGCTCAAGTGATCCTCCTGCCTCAGCTTCCCAAGTAGTTGGTACCATAGGCATAAACCACCATGTCTGGCTGATTTTTTTTCTTTCTATTTTTAGTTGCCCGAGTAACTTTTTCTATTTTTAGTCTTGCTCAGGCTGGTCTCAAACACCTGAGCTCAAGCAGTCCTCCCACCTCAGCCTTCCAGAGTGCTAGCATTATAGGTGTGAGCCATGCCCAGTTGCGATGATGATTTTGAAAGTTTTGGTATATAAGTATGCTATTTATGGTCTTGTCCTTGTACCTAGTAATAGTGGAAAGTGATATAATTGGAGGTCTTACAGTAAGTATAGTCTGTCCTGGTTTTAATTTTTTTTTTAAAGCCCCATCTTGACTCTATAAATTTATTTAAATTAGTCTTTTTAAGAATTTCTTTTAGACTGCTTATATATGAATTTCTGGTTTTAACTGAGTGAAAGTTTTGTTTACAGTATTTTTTTAAAAGTAGGTATCAATTAAAAACATAAAAAACTTTATTTTTAATTTTAGGTGGTACTACTTTTTTAAAAGTAACATTTGTCATTAGCCTAAGAATAAAGATTACTTAAGTCACAGTAGAAACAGGGACATTTATAGCATTAAATACCTATAGCAATAGAAGTAGAAAGATCACAAATTAACAACCTAACATCACACCTCAAGGAACTAGAAAAACAAAACAACAAAACAAACCCAAAGCTGGCAGAAGAATAGAAATAACAAAGATCAGAGCAGAACTAAATGAAATACAGACTTAAAAAAAATACAAAGGAACAACAAAATGAAAAGTTGGTTCTTTGAAAAGATAAACAATTGGTAAACTGCTAGCCAGACTCACCAAGAAGAGAGAAGATCCAAATAAAATCAGAATGAAAAAGAAGACATCACAATGGTGATACCACAGAAATACAAAAGATCATCAGATCATCAGAGACTAGCGTAAACATCTATACACTCACAAACTGGAAAGCCTAGAGGAAATGGATAAATTCCTGGAAATGTGCAACCTCCCAAGATAGAACCAGGAAGAAATAGAAATCCTGAACAGACCAATAATGAGTAGCAAGATTGAATCAGTAATAAAAAAAATCTCCCAACAACAAAAAAAAAAACCCAGGACCAGATGGAGTCACAGCCAAATTCTACCAAATATACAAAAAAGAACTACTACCAATCCTCCTGAAACTATTGCAAAAATCAAGGAGGAAGGCACTCTCTCTAACCCATTCTATGAGTCCTGTATCACCTTTATACCAAAACCAGACAAGGACACAACAGAAAAAGAAAACTATACCAATATCCCTGATGAACATAGATGCAAAAATTCTCAACAAAATCCTAGCTAACAGCACATCAAAAAGATAATATACCATAATCAAGTAGGTTTTATCCCAGAGATGGTAGGATGGTTCAACATATGCAAATCAATATGATTCATCATATAAATAGAATGAAGACCAAAAACCATATGATCATCTCAATAAATGCAGAAAAAGCATTTGATAAAACCCAGCATCCTTTCATGATAAAAACCCTTAAACTAAGCATAGAAGAAACATGTCTCAAAGTAATAAAGGCCATGCAGTACAGACTCACAGCCAACATCACACTGAATAGGGAAAAGTTGAAAGCATTCCCTCTAAAAATGAAAAAGACAAGGATGTTCACTATCACCTCTCCTATTGAAGATAGAAGTCCTAGCCAGAACAGTTGGGCAAAAGAAATAAATAAAAGGCATCCAAATTGGAAAGGAGGAAGTCAAATTATCTCTGTTCACTGACAATTTGATCTTATATCTAGAAAACCCTAAAGACTCCACCAAAAAACTCGTGGACTTCGTAAGTGAATTCAGTGAAGTGTCAGGATACAAAATCAATGCACTGAGCTGGAATCCGAGGGTCTTGTTTCAAATGTGTGGTGGTTACATGGGAGAGTGGTTCTTTGAAATAGCAAAAGTCCAGTCTGCATGGAAGCAGACTGTAGAGTAGAAGTTTCCAGTGATAAATGTTCATTGTTCTAAGGAGGGACACCAAAGCTACCTGAATTTTCCCAAAATGAATGCTTCTGTGAGTTACAATAGACTCTTCTAATTTGACTGTGATTACTTTGCTTTTTCTTTACAAGTTCTAGATGAGCATGGGAAGAATGTTACCATCTGTGTGCCCAACCTTGGTCAAGACCTGTACAGAGACGAATACTTGGTTACTGTGCTGGGTACTGCCCTCTTGATCGGATGCATCTTATATTCATGGTAAGTCTGGAGAGTTACTTATGGTCATTTTCGCAGACTTTAAAATTACAGGAAAAGAATTTAAATAAGTTTCAGCAGTTATGAGGCAGCAAAACAAATACCAACTGAGGAAGCAGGAAAACAGCTGAAAGTAAAAAGGTAGTGTTAAAGCATGAACTCTTGATGTTTGAACTTCATTTACCTTACTTGTATTTATCTTATATATTAAAATTAATATATTAATAACATAAAAATATGGTATGTTGCAGCTCCATTGCCTAATGATTACCTTTAAAAAGTAGCTGAATAGTAGTTGCTACAGTATTATGGAGGGCATGCAAGCCCAAAGTGAGGAGGAAATAGTATGTGCCAGAGTGTCCTGGCAGTTTTCTGATCTAGAGGAAATAGCGTTAGTTCTGTTGTTGATGGAAAGAATGCAAAGTGCTGCAAACGTGGTCATTCTGCGCATGGTACAGGAAAGACAGGAAATGTCCTTTTTCTACTAAAACCCACAATGCTGTTGTTAAGCGGTTGAGGCAGCTCCCTCAAAAGTAGGTGTGGTATATAAATGGGCTGTATTTCACATGCTTATCGTGGGGATCATACCACCTTTAAAACGTGTAAAAGATTGCTAGAAGGAAAAAAGTCAAGGATAGAGATGGTTAGTTATCTATTCTGGGCATATTTTTTACTGATAATTAAGCTTCCCTTTGACAGTAACCTTTTCGCATTTAGCCTTTACTTCTTTGTTTACATTTTGTTTGTTATATTTCAGTATAAAAAATTCAACTTGTTATAGGCTCATTGTAATCTTCCTTTTAATGAAACTAAATAATCCTGTGGGTGATACCTTATATAAATACAATGTCTTTCGCAGGATGTTGGTATTTTCTCTTCAGCTTTTAATAGTTCCTACTCTTAGAAAAGGACCAACAAGGTCACAGACTTTTGAGAGTCTGTTTGCTCAGAGTTACGCATCAAACCGTGAAATGCTTGTGTTTTAGGTGGTTGTTAAGGTGATGGTTGCGTACATTGATTCTCAATCTGTGACATAGTGACAGTCTTCTTGTTGTAGCAGAAGGGACCATGGTGACCACTTTCTGGCCTTTCATTTGTATTAATTCCATAAACTGTTCCCTGAGTACCTATAACATAGGAAGCAGTGGATGGGATTCAGGCCCAGGTCAATGAACATTTTCAGCAAAACTGTAAAGCCAAGGTTTTGAATCCTGATTCTTAGTTCTTCCTTTCTTGAATGTTTTTCTTCCTGTATCTGTTAATGTTGGGCTTTGGGAGAGAAATGGTAGCAACATCAGCTAATTTCACAACTTGTCGCTTAGTTATTTTCTGTATTGCCATGTGTTTCTAAATCAGGTAAGGAGAAAAGAGGTTACTAATTTGTATATATAGAATTATTATATTTTTAAAATAAAATGTAATTGTGTTTGCTTATATAGAAAAAATCCTGAAAGGAAATAAACCAAACTTGTAATAGCAGTGGTATTAGGGATAACTTTTTTCCTCTTCTTTTTATTATATAAAAAAAAAAATTTTTTTACAACGAGCTACTATTTCTTTTCTTCACTTTTCTATTATTAGAAAAAAAGCTATGAAGATATTTGACAGACTAAAATCATATGTTTTTGTGGGTTGCTGGGTGCCTAACAGCATATATATAAAAAAAAGTTTGCCTCTCTGATAAAATAGAGTTTGGATTTGCTATAAATATATCAATAGAAAAGGTGGCAAAAATACTACTTAGTGTGTTGTATAGAATTAGCACATGCGGAATTATTTTGCAACACGGACTTTTCGCCGTCTCAGATTTTCAGTTTCTAGTAGGTGTGAAGATTCACTTTTTAGCCACCCTTAAGTCTGCCCTTGAGTGAGAGATGATGAATAAAATGTTGTCTCCCTCAGAATTGAGGCACCATAGTGGAGGTTGGCAAGGTCTGGTCTCCTGTTCCCAAAAGATGTCAATTTTCAAAGCTGACAGCTGCTATCTAAACTCTGTCTAAATGCCAGCAACAAATGTTGTTATTGAATGCTATTAATTAAACTACAAAACTGTAGTGCTGGATGGGATGAGGAGACATAAAACAGCAGCTCGTGCAAAGTGGACATGAAGAATACCAGCTTGTTCCATGGGATGCTCCTGTAATCCATGAGCAGTAACTCACTCTGTGGGGGTGGACAGTTCATGCCTCCTCCGAGTTAGCGTGTCAGGGGTCGGTGTGATTGATGATGTTTTCTGTAATTACCCACTGCAGCTCCAGGAGAACATGAATTCAGGTTTAGTAGGGCCTGGGAGGAAAGGAATGCTGCTAGGGGTGGGAGCCTGCCCAATTAGGGGTTTTTCAAACCTTGACTTCTTAGAATTTACATTTTCCTTCCTGACTCAGCGGCATGGAAGGTTGGAAGATGTTACAAAAAGAGGCCACGTTCGTTGTCTGGGCAGAAACTAACATTTGAACATGATTTCAGAAATTTCTAGAATTCTTGATAGAAATTGTGGGAGCCAGAGACTATAGGCAGTATGTGGGTTAAAGGGAGAAGAAACCAGCAACTTTCACTTTCTGTAAGGTTATAGAAAGCTGGAAGACTTGCTCTCTACTTTGCTTCTACTCACCAACCACTTCTTTTGGGACCATCTGTGTCCCGAGTCCTGCTGCTGGGGCACTGACCAGGAATATATTCTACTCCTTGCTGTCTTGGCTCAGCCCAGATCTAGCCCCTGGCTTTCAGACTGGGACTGCCTTTTCTCCAGAGACCCGTTCTGTTGTACCCGGTAATGATTGCTGTGAAGGGGCATCATAGCTTGGACCCCATGTAGGCCCTCACCTTGGCCATTGCGAGAGTTCCCCGATGGCTCTTTCTATAGGCCCATCCGTCCACACCCCTTTAGTCCTGGATCCTTGTTGCAGCTAGCCCTGGCTTCCACCAGCTATTCCTTAATTCCCTCCTTGGTCTGCAGATTTTGATTGAAATTGCTATTCTGCTGCCTTCAAGCTCAAACTGTCAGGCTGGGCAGGATCCTGGAGTTGATCAGGTTCAGTCTCATCATTGTATTAATGCAGATGAGGAAACAAGAAGCTTGGATCCTATTCCTGTCGCTCTTTGCTCCCTTCCAGGAAACCTTTGCTTGAGTCTCCTTTGCTGGAGTATTAGGCAGACAGGAGGATAATATCTCTCTCTCTCTCTGTCTCTGTCTCTGTCTCTGTCTCTCTCTCTCTCTCTCTCTCTCTCTCTCTCTCTCTCTCTCACTCTCTCTCTCTCTCTCTCTCTCCCTCTCTCCCTCTCTCCCTCCCTCCCTCTCTCCCTCCCTCCCTCTCGCCCCTCTCTTCCCTCTCTTCCTCTCTCCCTCTCTCTCTCCCCCTCTCTCCCTCTTTCTCTCATGACTGAGCTTCATCACAGTAAGGCTGGGAATAGTCATGAGATCTATCAAGTGCTTGCCCTGTAAGCTTGTCAGGGAGGCAGAATCTGTTATGTCTAATAGGAAAGTTTGTACCTGTTCTTTAGAAATTTTTTGTGATCCAGCTGAGCTCCAAAAGCAACTGCAGGTGCTGAGTGGCACCTGGCTTGTGTGCTATTCTGCCAATACAGAAGGGGCTCTGGAGGCTGCAGTGTTTCAGGCGGGGGAAGGGAGAAGCTTTTTTTTTTTTTTTTTTTCTTGTAAAAGTGCGGCAAGACAATTCTGGTGTTTTGTGGGAGGGGGCCAGAGACAGTAAACACACTACAGTGTGTTAGATGTTTCCCCTATGATAAAGCATTGTCCCAACCCAATGCTGTTAGTCTCCCCCTGCCCCATGGGAAGTTCTGAGTTAAGATCACACATACCTTAGCCTCGGAAGAGAAGTTATGGGTAACCCAGGAATTGTTGTATAGCAATTTGTGCTGTGCCGACCAAACAGATGGGTCTTTGTAGTAATAGCCTGAATGCAGACAGTGAGAATTTACTAGCCTTAAAGAGTTTGTAAAAACAATCTTTTCTTGATAATTCCAAGAAGAGCGTTTCATGGGGAAAGGCTATGATTGAATAAAGATCTTAATTTAGGTTAACATCTATTTGTAGAAGTCACATGGCACTAATGATGAACTGAGTGTAGATAGTTTTAGAAACAAAAACAAAACCTTCCCCATTTTAGTGCTCTTTGACTATGAAGTGAAGTGGAAAAGGAGCCAGAATCAAAAACTTTGTTTTTCGGAAACGATTTTAATCCAAAGAATTCATAAAATGGAATATTTATTCTAACTCTATGTTAAACAATGAATGCCATCTTTCAGATGAAAATTTCAGATACTGATCTCTTCTTAAAACTAAAAGTTAACAGTTTTCCTTACAGAAAAATATCTTCCCCCGTATATATTCTACTGAATCATAACTCGTATTCACAAAACACCGGCTGGTCTTAAATGCAGCAGCACAAACGTGTTCCTTGTGTGCACAGCCACTGGGAAATGTTTCTGTCATTCCCCTGACCAGGCTCACAGTCGGGAAGGGCCTAGATTAGCATCCATCAGTTCAAAGCCAAAATGAGGCCGGGCGCGGTGGCTCACGCCTGTAATCCTAACACTCTGGGAGGTCGAGGCGGGTGGATCGCTCAAGGTCAGGAGTTCGAAACCAGCCTGAGCAAGAGGGAGACCCCGTCTCTACTAAAAATAGAAAGAAATTAATTGGACAACTAAAAATATATAGAAAATATTAGCCGGGCATGGTGGCACATGCCTGTAGTCCCAGCTACTCGGGAGGCTGAGGCAGAAGGATTGCTTGAGCCCAGGAATTTGAGGTTGCTGTGAGCTAGGCTGACGCCACGGCACTCACTCTAGCCCGGGCAAGGGAGTGAGACTGTCTCAAAAAAAAAAAAAAAAAAAAAATTTTTCAAAGAAAATGTACCCTCAGAATAAACAATTTAAATATATATTTAATTGAAATCATGAGGTTTTCATTGGTAAAAACTATACAATATGAAGAGCTTTTCTTTGAATGTTTGTCTATGGTATGTGTCTTTCTTAGAAAGCAACAATGTGAACATCTGCATATACAGTTAAAAAGTAAGTGAATTAAACTATTTATTAAACCAATAATCCTTTTTATTATTGGCTTAAACCCAAAATGAGAAGTTTAATTTTGGACTGGTAATCATAAGCCAAAGGCTAAAGACTTCAGGCTTGGGCTGTGAACAGGGCCTCAAAGGGAAAAAAGAAGTTATTTTAAATCTTGCCAATTAGCAAATGCCCATGTAGGTAGGTAGCAAACCAATCACCACCACCAGTATCCTTGGTAAAGATTAATTTGGGAATCCCAATTTTTAAAAACATTTATTCCAAATAGGAAAATTTTGTTTTAAATGCCCCTTAAATTTCCATAAATGATTCCTTATGATTATGTAATGAAGCTGAGAAATTTATTATTTCATTGCATTAATATTTTATTTTGATATACTTCAGTTATTTTTCTAATATTATTTATTGCTCTTTCATGTTTTATATTATCAAAAGGACTCTTGAGTTCTACACCAGAGTTGTCTGTAATTAAGAATACAGATAATAGTAGAGAGAAAGCAAGATGTGAATTTTGGTCGAAGAATTAAAAGATGCTTTCACATAAAACCTTAAGAGCCTATATTTAATGTGTTATTCTTTCTTAATTATAGGGAATTCCTAAATAATACCTATCTCCCTGATTTCCCCATAGTAAGAATAAATACATCTACTGGTACTAAGGTAAGATAATGCTAATTGGGAAAATTATTTGAATTTATTCATCATAAGTCTTAGTATAACTATGTAACATGATATTAAATTGGTAAGGGAACGTTACATATATTTTAAAAGAAGATCTTATAAGCTCTTTTAAATGTTATGTGTGACATTTGCTCAGAAAAGGGAGCAAAATAAAAATTTTAAGATCAAGGCAGGGTTGAGTAGAGTTAAAATGTATTTTCCAACTGTAAAAATATGTAGGTTCTATCCGAAATTACGTAACAGGAGGCAGAATCAGTATGTTTGGCTAGAGATCAAACATATGTGACTCTTCTAAGTATTAATATGTGTTAAATGACAGTAGATGAATGTGATGGTGATGAAATGAAACTTACACAGAATATTGTAGACAGAACTGACTGATTTTAAAGTGAAATGGCAAGATGGACCATCCTCCAGTAATTCAGTATGAGTGGTAGTGAGGGACTGGCTGCTAAATTTTTAAGGCCTTAAAACTATCAGCTATTAGAATGCCAGTACCCTCAAGACAAAAATTAAACAATGGAACTGAACTCTCCAATCAGATAAGTATTTGAAGAGCCACAGTGAATGAGAGATGAGTTACTACAAGTCCTTACTAGGATTCTTTCTAAGAACCATAGGAACTGTATAGAAAAACTTGATCTCTATTCAGTAGCTTTATTTTTATTTCTTTTTTTTTTTTTAGAGACAAGGTCTTGCTGTGTTGTCCAGGCTGGTCTTGAACTCCTGGCCTCAAGAGATGCTCCTGCTTATATTAATAATTAATATATTGTTCTGTGGGAACAATCACGTAATCAAATCAAGCAAAAAGTGCAAGCAAGAATGTTGCTATATTGTTAATCAAAGGAGAAAAGAAGAGATAAAATTGGAGCATCAAAAGAATTTAAGTTAGAATACCTTCAACTATTAGAAATGTTAATTTGAACTCATATCTTAAATTAAAAAAAATTATCTTTTCTAGCTTTGTTCACTGAGATGGCCTTAGAGTAACACAACCCCAGAGTGCACCTGAATGCTCAGATCCTGGAATGTGTGCTATTTTACCCGTTAAAAGGAACTAGAGATCCTTTTAAAAACGGCTGATTCAGGTGTTAGGGAGATACCAGATACCAGATAAGCCAGGACATCTTGTGCTAGGAAGCAGGGACAGCTTCAAAGAAAAACGGGCCAGTCAAAACGATGCAGGAGACAACCCAAAAATGTTCCCACTAGCTCAGTTAGGATGATTTGCGTATCAAATTGAAATGCATCAAATTTCTGAAGAGCCAGGAGGCCATGAAGAGCCTCAATGAGGGAAAAGGTTAAATGTTCTAAAAGAACATGGGTACAGTGTGTTACTGCTGAGTCTTGCTATTTTGTCATGTTTGTGTTATTGACTCATTTATTTTGTTGATGAAAATTAGTAAATTGTAAATTTAGAATTTAGAATTTACAATTTAATCCTTTAGAAGGTTGTTTCCGACCTACGGGAGCATCAGTACAAAGACCCTACATAGAAGCTGGGATACCAAAGCAGAGAGAACCACAGCGGAAAACCAACCAACATTCAGTCAGATCTGGTGTTAAGGCTCCTTGGGAGTTGAATGGTCTTTTCCGGCACAGTGGCTCACACCTGTAATCCCAGCACTTTGGGAGGCCAAGGCAGAAGGATCGCTTGAGCACAGGAGTCCAAGACCAGCCTGGGCAACACATGAGACCCTATCTCTACAAAAAAAAAAAAAAATTAGGTATGGTAGCACATGCCTGGAGTCCCAGCTACTCAGGAGGCTGAGGCAGCAGGATCACTTGAGCCCAGGAGTTCTAGGCTGCAGTGAACTATGATTGGGCCACTGTACTCTGGCCTTGGGTGACAGAGTGAGACTTTGAAAAGAGTTGGATGGTCCTAAAAATAAAACATGGTACAAGATTTCATTAGGTCCAAAGATTATAAAAATTAAATCTATCCTGAGAATTTATCAGCCTGCATGAGAGCTGCAGACTTCTGTGAGCAAGCAGAGGTAAGTAATGTTTTCACTTGAATCCAGAGAAGAGGCTAAGGGATCATTCTCCCTGATATTACGAATTGTTGACCAAATGACAATAGTAGGATTTACTGTCTCATTAAAGATCAGAAAAGAAACCCAAAAAAATCTCTGATGGACCGTGATCTCAGTTAACTGGGACAGTAACTGTTTCCTTAAAGAACGTCTGTCTCTTAACTTATTATAATATTAGGTTATTAAGCATGGAATGTCCAATTTCCTTAAATACTAATTTTGACAGTTGATATCTCTGACATTTCATTTTGACACTCATTGTTTCTTTTTTTTTTAATTGTGAAGGTACATCATTCTTTCAAATGCATGTTTTGATTTGTGATTATCTTTCAAAAAAATTTTTAGAGCAATCTTTGTGAAACTATGGATAAGTCAAAAATTCGTGTTATTTTTTAATATGAGTTCGTCGTGGAACCAGTGAAGCACAGACAGCTAAAAATATCAATGAAGTGTTTGGGAAGGATGTGGTTAATGAACGCACAGGACACAATGGTTTGAGAAGTTCCGTTCTGGTGATTTTAATCTTGAAAATGAGTCATGTGGGCGGTGACCAAGGTGGCTAATGATGAGCTGAAAGCTGTAGGGGAAGAGAATCCATCTCAACCTGTGCATGAATTAGCAGCAAGTTTGGACATTACTATTCCAACAATATTGGGCCATTTGAAACAAATGGGCAAGTTAAAGAAGCTGGACAGATGCGTACCACATGAATTAAATGAGCACAAGAGGAGAAATCATCTCGAAGCTTGCCTTTCTTTTTACCTTCCTGTCAAGACATAAAGGCGAACCATTTCTATACCATGTTGTTATGTGTGATGAAAAATGGATTCTTTTTGACAGTCGCAAGCATTTGGCACAATGGTTGGATAAAGATGAAGTGCAAAAACACAGTCCAAAACCAAATATTCATCTAAAAAAGCTAATGGTGTCTGTTTGGTGGTCCAGTGCTGGTATTATCCACTACAGCTTCATGAAACCTGGTCAGTCGATTACAGTGGATGTCTACTGCACCCAAGTGGATGAAATGATGAGGACGCTTGCAATTAAGCAGCTGAGATTGGTCAATAGAGACAGGCCAATCCTCTTGCGAGACCACATGTACCAAAACACAACACTGCTCAAACTACAGCCGCTGGACTGGGAAACACTCTGTCATCCACAGTATTCACCAGACCTTGCACCAACTGACTACCACTTCTTCCAGGCTTTGGACCACTTCGTGCAAGGAAAAATATTCAATTTTCAACAAGCTGTGGAAAATGCCTTTCGAGATTTCATCGCCACTCACTCTCCAGGCTTCTTCACTGCTGGCATAAACAAGCTACCATTAAGATGGCAAAACCATGTGAATGGTTTAGGCACATACTTTGATTAATTGCACTGCTTCTTGTTTGAAATATAATAAACTAAACTTTTTGATTCAAAATCGATCATTTCATATTTAATGACCTAATACGACTGAGTTGCATATAGAAAGGCTTGAAAGAAGCAAAACCATAGATTTATATTTCTGGATTAAAAAGGAATCTATGCATATTTGGTATAATATGTGAAATTGTCAGAAAATGTGGCTGTTTTAGGGACAGCTTTATAACTAATTTGAAATAGGTAGTTTTCAATGGAAATCTTACTAAGTTTATGAACAGGATTGAAACATCTAAGAGAATGTCAGATTTCCCATATTGACATGTTGAATCTGCTAGATTGATAAGAATTGTATAATCAGACAATTAGAGTGCATAAAAAGTTAATTTAAGAAAGACTTGGGTCTGAATCAGTGCCCACTGTGCCTGTTTCCCTCGACGACCTCTTCTGATGAAGGTGAGCAGTTATGATCTCCAGGAAAGCGTGTCTGTGACTACAGAGGTGTAAATGAGTGGTGGGCACGTCCACAGAGGAGGGGAAAGAAATCCAGTTTAAGACACATCAGTAGCTGCAGAAAGGAAAAGGAAAATTCTCCACAGTATGATACATCCTAAATGTTTTTCTGGACAAACACTATGACCTCTTTTAAATGGCCTTCTTTTGTGTTTTTTTAGAGACAAGGCCTTGCTCTGTCACCCAGGCTGGAGTACAGTGTTGCAATCATAGCTCACTGTAGTCCCGGCTACTTCAGAGGCTGAGGCTAGAGGATTACTTGAGCCCAGGAGTTTCTAGGCTGCAGTGAGCTATGATCACAGCACTGCATTCCAGCCTGAGCGACAGAGGAAGACAGAGACCCTGTCTCTTAAGAAAAGAGGGGATTAGGACACAAACAGGCACAGGGGACTGACCATGTGAAGACACAGGGTGAAGACAGCGTCTACGCATCAAGGAAAGAGGCTTCAGACAAAACCAATCCTGCTGACACCTTCCTCTTGGACTTCTATTATATGGCTTCCTAAACTCTGAGGACATAAATTTCTATTGTTTAAACTACCTAGTCTGTGGAACTTTGTTATGACAGCCCTAGCAAACCAACACATCCTGGTTCTCAGAAACCCCTTCTCTGTCTTCCTTGAACCACTGGGTGTGGGTCATTGTCCCAGCTTCTGGCCTCCTCTCTGTTCTCTTCCTTGGCGACCCCATTCTCCCTCATGGCTTCAGCAGCCACCTCTGCCCGTGACGCTGAGTCCTCATGGCCAGCTCTGGCCTCACCCAGGCTCCAGTGCCACAGTCACCACACTTCCACTCTTCACGGCTTGGATATCAGATCAGTATCTCAAAAGCAACATGAACACAAATGCATTTTTCTCCCACAAGTTACCTCTTTGTCCTGATTCTCTCTGTCACACTCTCCTGTTCACTGGGACCCAGGATTTATTCACCTTGGAGTCCTGACTTCTCCCTGCCCCTCTGTCTAGTTTGTTCCTGTGGCGGGGGGTGGGACCTCTACACGGTCCCATCTTTCCAGTTCTGCTCGCAGGGGAACTGGCAACATAGCCTCCCTGTGCCCGTGCCCGTTTCCCGCGGCTCTGCCTCCACGTTTGACTTTCTAAAGTGCAGCTCAGATCCCATCATTGCCCCTCCAACTGCTGCAGTGCCTGCCCCTCCCCTAGGAGGTTCAGTGGGTCTTGCCTGGCATTCAGGACCTTCCACTGTACCCACCCAGCCTGTTCTCCCCATTTGTCATTCCATGTTCACTCAGCACCTGCTGCACACCAGGCACTGCGCTACTCGCTGGGTACATTTAATCCTCTCAGTAACTGCAAGGTGGCTATCTTGCAGAGGAGGAAATTTAATTTTAGAGCAATTGAGCCCAAGGTCCCATAACTTTGGAGTCTTTCAGGCTCCAAAGCCCATCACTGGATAAACTAGGCAACTGAGAGCAAAGAATGCTCTACCAGCAAAAGAAATAGAAATGGAACTCAAGATCCAAGACGCAACAGTGGCAGAAAGTTCAGAGTGCGCCACTGCCAGCCCTGATGGCCTTTGGATCCAGATCAGGTAGATGGGCTGGGATTGTCCCTTACTTGGACACACCCAAAAACCTGCAGGTGGGATTTCATAAAAAAGACCAAGGAAAACAACCTGCTCTGAGAACGCAGAAGCATGATCCAAAAGACAAAAGAGGCCCATGGTGTGCTTTCTGTACACTAGCTGAATGTCACTAATGCCTTACTGTTTTAAGGAACTTCAAGTATAGGAAAATCCAAAGTTAAAAATTAAAAGGGTCTAACTACAATGTGTATCCTGGATTGGATCCTGGAACAGAAAAAAGGACGAACATTAGTGGAAAAACTGGTGAAATCTGAAGTCTGTAGCTTCAGTAATAGTTTTGCACCAATGTTAATGTATTAGTTTTGGTAAATCCATGGTTGTGTAAGATGTTAACATTAGAGAAATCTGGGTAACAGGAATAAAGAACACACTGTAGGCCGGGCGCGGTGGCTCACGCCTGTAATCCTAGCACTCTGAGAGGCCGAGGCGGGTGGATAGCTCAAGGTTGGCAGTTCGAGACCAGCCTGAGCAAGAGCGAGACCCCATCTCTACTATAAATGAAAGAAATTAATTGGCCAACTAAAAATACATGTAAAAAATTAGCCGGGCATGGTGGCACATGCCTGTAATCGCAGCTACTCGGGAGGCTGAGGCAGAAGGATCGCTTCAGCCCAGGAGTTTGAGGTTGCTGTGAGCTAGGCTGATGCCACGGCACTCTACAGCCCGGGCAACAGAGTGAGACTCTGTCACAAAAAAAAAAAAAAAAAACACACTGTACTATTTTTGCAACTCTTATAATTCTGAAATTATTTCAAAATAAAAGTTATAAAAATGAGATGGTGACCTCTCCCTTAATTTCATCAGCACTCCTTTTGTTTTCCCCTGTTCCTGACTAGCCATGTGCTCTTAAACTATGTCATCTCTGGGTCCCAGTTTTTTAACTACTTAAAAAAAAAAAAAACAGGACTTGCCCTCATTCTCTAAAATTATGTGATTCTACATATTTATAGAATAGATTTATGTATTTACAATGTGATTCAATCTACAAAAACATGATTTGCAGTGACCTCTTATTCACCTTCATATCCTGGTATTTAGCACTGTGCCTACACATAGTAGGTGCTCAATAGAAGTTCTTGAAGCTAAACTGGCTCATATGTCAATTTATAAAGTGAGGTAGAACTGTCACCTCCTTTACCCAGTTGGCCACTAGAGAGCAAAGTGCTCACGTTTTCTCCATTGAAAGCAAAGGCATCTTCATCCAGCAGAGGGGAGTGGTCCTCACATCCCTGGCAAGTAATAGTCAGTTCCGGTTGGGGAAAGGGAGTCACCAGCTGTGAGCAGTTCCCTGCCATCAGACAGGACCTCCAGTTGGAGTGACTAGTACCATAAGCTTCCAGATAAGCGCAATGCCACCCTCACCCCCAAGCACTCAGCAGCCTCAAAAGCCTAAACCACCTGATGGACGAGAGATTGAACTGTAAACAGGTGAGCACCACTCCTAGTAAGTACATGGTTCTCGCCCTACATCCTGTCCCCGTTTCTTTCACTTTTAGAGGTTTCACTTTTAAAGGGTTTGGAGAGAGGCTGATTTAAGAGGTCAAATAAATGCATGTGGGAAGAAATTGACTGAAACTTTTACAACCACACTGTAAAAAAGCATCAGCCAGGGCACCCTTCCCAGCAGCCAGGACTGGGCCAGTGTGAGCTGCCATGGTGCAGTGAAGCAACAGAGGCTGTGGCCTGGATTGAGACATCCTGGGTTCAAATGTTGCCTCTGACCCCCAACCCCCAACATGCACATGCGCATGTTCAGTGGCCTTGTGATGGGGCAAGCACTTCTTTCCAGAGCTCTAATGCCGGAATAGTTACAGCAGCCACCTAGTGCTGGTTATGAGGCTAAAGAGAAAGAATAGGGCCAAGCGTGGTGGCTCACACCTGTAATCCCAGCATTTTGGGAGGCTGAGGTGAGAGGATCACTTGAGCCCAAGGGTTTGAGGCCAGCTGGGCAACATAGCAAGGCTCTGTCACTACAAACAAACAAACAAAAAAATGAGCCAGGTGTGGTGGCGTGCACCAGTAGTCCCAGCTACTGAGGAGGCTAAGACAGGAGGATCACTTGAGCCCAGGAGTTCCAGGCTGCAGTGAGCTATGATGATGCCACTGCACTCCAGCCTGGGTAACAGAGCGAGACCCTGTCTCTAAAAAAAAGAGAACAGGCACACAGGGCAAGAGGAGTGGCTACGGTCACTAAGGAACAACCCACCTGGACAGAGCCAACAGGAAGGGAACAGAACAGTAAGGTGCTTTCATTTCATCACCATGAGAGCTCTTTGAGGCTTTGAGGCAGATATTATCACATAATACAAACAGGAGGATAACTCCTTCCCGGTAAATCCAGCTGCCTTTTGCAGACATGGAAGAGCCCGTCTGCCTAAAAATTTTCCCCAACTGGCCAATCACAGTGCCAGAAGTCCCCACCACTTGAACACGTCCTTCAGATGAAGTTATTTTATCTCCCAACTGAGGGATTTAAACTGGAGTCAGTTTCAAGTCCTGGGCTGCTGCTTTTATTATCACATTCATTTAGAAAATTAAAAGTAGGACCTGACAGAGTGTGGGAAGGAAGCCAGAGCATTCTGATACAAACCGCAGCCTGCAGCCTGCAGCCTGCAGGTGGGGGCTGATGGAGCGTACCTGAATGAACCCTGGGAAGGGGGCAAGAAAGACCCCAGGGTGCAAAGCCAGGGAAAAGTGACAGGCGTGGGAAAGTGGCAGGACTCTAAAAGAGTTTGGTCAAAACTCTAAAAGAGGCCCTGAGGCAGAGTGCAGCTGTCACCCAACAAAGTAGATGAAGAGAACTAGTCAGAAGCAGATTCAGGGCCCGGCGCGGTGGCCAACTAAAAATACATAGAAAAAATTACCCGGGCATGGTGGCACATGCCTTTAGTCTCAGCTACTTGGGAGGCTGAGGCAGAAGGATCACTTGAGCCCAGGTGTTTGTGGTTGTTGTGAGCTTGGCTGACACCATGGAATTCACTCTAGCACGGACAACAGAGTGAGACTAGGTCTAAAAAAAAAAAAAAAAAAAAAAAGCAGACTCAGGC
>CAUYRT010058512.1:0-30708 GCA_963574885.1 Lepilemur ruficaudatus | reverse complement strand
CTTGCCCTATGCATCTCTTCATCTGTATCCTTTGTAATATTCTTTGTAACAAACCAGCAAATGAACTTCCCTGAGTTCTGTGAGCCACTGTAACAAATAAATTAAACCTAAGAAGGGAGTCATGGGAACTCTAATTTGCAGCTGGACTATCAGAACACAGGCAAAACATCCTGAGACCTGTAATTGGCATCAGAGGTGGAGGGCAGTCTCGTGGGACTGAGCCCTCAACCTGTGGAATCTGACGCTGTCTCCAGGTAGATAGTGTCAGAATTGAATGGGAGGATACCCAAGTGGTATCCACTGCAGACTTGGTGGCTGGCTTGGTGGATGAGGGGACAAAAAACCCCTGCATTTGGTCACAAAAGTCTTCTGTTTGGATTGTGCTGGTGTCAGAACAGAGGAAAATCTGTTTATGTTTTCTGCTCACTATTTGCCTATTTTATTGCCGTATGCAAGAAATGAATGTGGTTGGAAAGAAGAAAAAATATATATTAATATGTAGTTGTTTGATTCCACATTCTAATCATAACCATAAATCTCAACTGGATTTTTATCCTTGCCTCAGCCATTTCTCTCTTGAAATCTTTAGCACCCCTTCAAGTTCTTCCTCTCAGCTTATTTCTTTTTTCATATTTCATTGAAAAAGTAAATGCCATCAAATGGGAACTTATTGCTATCTCCAATCCCACCAACTTAGCTGCAGCTGTACTTGTATGCTCTGCCTGCCTTCTGCTGCCATGGAAGAGAAAGAAGCATCCTCCTTCCTTCCAAGTCCTTGCTCTGGGTTTCATCCATACCACCTACTCAAGGACTTGTTTCCTGTGGTTGTGCTCTGCTTATTGATTTCTGTCCATCTGTATATGAATTCTAGTAGCACACCTCTTTACAAAAATAAAAATGAAAACAAATTTTATTGGCCTTTACACCACTCTCTAGTCGCCCATCTTTCTGTTTCCCTTTAGAGCATAAGGAGTTGTCCATGGTTACTTTCTACTTTCTCACTTCTTAGTCTCAACCAAATTCACTTGGTCCTGTTTTGTCCCTATCCACTGTACTGAAATATCTAATTTTGTTTTTTCCTTCCTGAGTTTTTAGCAAATTCCATATTGTACGTGCAGTGGTTACTTCCTACCGCAGCCTCTCAGCAGCATTCAAAATTTAAAAACTTTGGTTTTTTAAGCAGTCTTCTCATAGCTTCCAGGATACCATATCTTTCTGCTTTTTTGGTCTCATTTCGTTGATGGATCATTCTCACGCCGATTCTCCTCTGCTAATCTGGTGGTTTGTTTGTTAAGTCCATGGTGCTCTGTAGATCCCAGAATCTGTAAGTTCCACTTTCAAGCTGCTGTTAAATACTTGCAAACTTACCCTTTAAAAGATTGTTTTAAAAAAACAAATCCCTGTCACATTAATAGGGAGAAAAAAAGAACCTCTTATGTATAAATTCATGCTATGTAAAATCTCCCATCATAGAGTATGCAAGGTCTGGCCTATCCATATTAATACCCCAATAATAGCCTTTGTTATTGAAGAAAAATTATAAATAATCAGTTGTATGCAGATTGTATTGAGAATTGTTATCATTGGGCTTTTGTCATCAAGGCAGAATAATCCTAGGCGAATGAAGTAATCTGCCAAGAAAGATTCTAAAACTTTTATATTCAATTGATGTTTATTGATTACCTAATGCTTTAGATATACTCTCCAACTTTTAAAAAATATATTTTATAATTTATCCAGAAATTCTTTACTATATCTAATGTAAAGCCTGCCTTTTACCATGTTGTTTTTCCCCTTGATGAAGCAGTATATACATTCTCATGAGCTTTTATACAAGACCATTATCAATTTCCTCATTTTTGAACAAAACAAGTTTTAATTCTGTTGATTCTCATGAGGCTGTTATTTTAAACTAGATGTTCTTGGATAAGACTAGAAGCCTCATATCTGTAAATGTGTGGATTTCAAATATTTCATTTAACAGTTAACTGTTCATAAAGCAGTTTTCATAACATTGTTAACATCCTCAATTTTTACATAGCAAGAATCCTCTTGTGCTTCGTCAGGGTGTCAAAAGGGATATTTCATGAAAGACCTTCCCCCACCCCATGACATTGTCTCAATAGTAAGCCATTTTAGGGTGTTTTAGGCAAGACAAAAGATTAAAAATCATCCAAGCCTGAGAACAATCCTACTCCGTTGAGATAGGATTTTTGTGGTTATGCTTTCACTTACTTGTTTAGAGGTATTAAAGTGTATTGATGAAAAAGAAGCCATTGCTAATTAATTTATAAAATAAGTTGTTTTCTAATGTAGTAGGAAAACATCACTAAAAACTAGACTAATTTGGGGTTCTATCATTTAGATGAACAATCTTGTCTCTTTTTCTCTCTTTTTTTGGTATACTTAATTAGGTATATCATAGTCAAAAGATAAATCTTCTTTAAAATATAAGGGGTCAACTCATTCATTCTAGTCTATGCAATTTTAAGGTTCATATTTGTGAGCCTATTCTTATTTAATTTTTCTCTTTATTAAAATTTGATTTTTCATCTTATTCAGTCACAAAAGACTTTTCCAAAATAATGCTAAAACAAAATCTAACATGGTTGGTTGATTTTTTTTTTTTCCCCAAGAAACAGTGACAAGCTTTTTAAGGATTTTCAACATGGATCCAGCTATAGAATGCAGATACAGTTATGAAATGGCAGCTAAAATGGCAGTGACTTGTGCTTCAGTGTTTTACTCATTTACAAACTTTATAAAGAAAGAGGATATCAACATTAGCTTGTCTCTTCAAAAGTAATGAAATTTTTCATTAATATCTTTGACAAAGCTTTAGGCATATTATTAGTGGCAGTTTTATTTATTTATTGTTTGTTTATCCCTAAAACTTAATGCTATTAAAAGCTGAAATTTGTAATTAGACCTTTCATAAACAGAAAGATATCAGGCTTCACGTATTTAAATATAATGAAATTTTTATAGATTATACTGTTTAATTCAAATTCAGCTGTTCTTTTTGCCTCAAAGTTGCATTTTAAACCACTGGGTAATGCAGTTGGGCTATTTAAATTGTATGAGTCATATGTCATTGCTGATGTCAAGCTTCTCTACTGCTATTTCCCCCAAATTTTATTATTTTTATTTTGAAAATTCTCCAACTTACAGAAAAGTTTTAAAAAGTAAAATGAATACTTAAATACACTTCATGTAGATTCACCAATTGTTAACATAGTCCAGGTTTGTTTTATATCTTTTCTCTCCATATATATATTTTTTTCTTTTTTATTCTCTGAGCCATTTGAGAGTTACTTGCAGATATTGTGGTGCTTCGTGCCCAGATACTTTAGCATGTATCTTCTAAGAACAAGGAAATTCACTTATATAACTAGAATATAATTTATCACACTTAAGAAATTGAGTATTAATACAATATCACTGTCTAATGGACAACTCATCTTTCTACTGTTTTATAAAAATATTTCTTAGCCTATGGCCTTCCCTATCAATACCAGGTAACTCCATTTCTCAATAGCTTTGAGCCTCTTGAGTCCTTCCATGAACCCTTAGAAATTGGTCTATCATTTCACCTCTAGTTAATTGTCACCTCTTTTCTATAAATGTTTTTCGTATCTACTGAAACGTTTGCTTGTTTTCTGTTACTTCTTTTACTTTTGGTTCAGTGATATTACTACTATCCCTGTCTGTGTTATTCCTTATAGAGGATAGTTGGATGCAGGTAGTAATTATGGAAAATGGTGCATTACCACTTACTGACATCAGTTGCTTAAGAAATTCATGACGAAACTGTTTTAAAAGTCAAATTACGACTTTTTAATTTCCCTTCCAAAAATGTACTATTGCTCTTAAAGGAGTTGAATGCATTGGTGATCCAGACTGGATTTTCTAACAGTTTATGATTTTCAACAATAAAAACACATAAGCAATAGGTTATCCATTATTTATAATTGCAAAATATTGGAACCTACTTAAATGCCCAAATATAGGCGATTGCTTGAATACTCTGTGGTATATACATACAATAGAGTATTTTACATCTGTAAGATAATGAGATTCTTTATGAACTACTGATGGATTGCTTCCTAAAACATACTGTTTAGTGAAACAAAGTACAGAAGAGTGTTTATGATATGCCCTCCATTTTGCACAAAACAATATGTGATAACTAGCCTCCAAAAAGGTTCCCAATCACCCTCTTAGCATTCATACCTTTGTGTAGTCCTCTCCCACATTGTACCGAGGTTATTCTGTGTGACCAACAGCATTCAACAGAGCTGATGGTTTGTCCAAATGGTCATAAAAGACTATGGCTCTCATCTTGGGCTCTGTCTTTCTCATTCTCTTGGATTACTTGTTCTAGAGGAAGCAAACTGCCTGTAGAGAAGCCCACTTGCGGGGAGGTACTGAAATCTCTGGCCAACAGCTAGTTAGAAGCTGAGGCCTGCCAACAACTGCATCGGAATGCTTGGAAGCACATTTTCCAAGTTAAGCTTTGAGATATGGTGTCCCCAGCCTACAGCTTGACTACAGCCCTGTGAGAAATACTGAGTCAGAATCATCCACATAACCACTCCCAGATTCCTGACTCTCAGAAACTATATGAGATAAAATTTATTCTTTTAAGCTGCCAAGCCTTGAGGTAACTTGTTAGGCAGAAATAGATTTCTTTCTTTCTTTCTTTCTTTTTCCAGAATGAAACACAGGAAAGATAAACCAGAAAACATTGAAGTTGATAGTTGGTTACCTGTAAGGAGGTGGGGACTCTGGAAAGGAAAGCGGGAGTTAGGGAAGACATAAACTAGAATATGCCCTTTGGGTATAATTTTAAATTTTGGAAGCATGTTAATGTTCTACATATTAAAAAATTAAATCAAGGATGGGAAAGAAACCTAAAATTTGAATACACACAGAAACAAATGAACCATTTGTATTTCAATAAATAACCACACTGAAGGAACCGAAGAACTAATCTAAGTAACTTCTGAACATGGGTCTTTGATTTTTATGCCCTCAGTGAAGGTAGGGAGGAAGAAGAAAAGGGAATTTCAAACAATCCTTAAATTCTTTTAATTAAGTTTTTAGTTCATTTATTTTGGCAATGTGTGATATAGAAATTCTGAAACTTTTTTTGCATTTATTGTAATATTGAGCAAATCAGTAAATGTGTTGGTAAGCCAGAATCTTACTATAAAAGAAATATATAAATGAGGAGTAGGGAAAGACAAAGGAGAAGCTTGTGAAATTGGATTGAAGTAGTAATCAGAATCACTGTGAGGGAAAATGTAGTTCTGCTGCAGAAAAGACTTCAAAGCACTGAGACACCAGCCAGGCACAGTGGCTCACACCTGTAATCCTACCACTCTGGGAGGCCGAGGCAGGAGGATCACTTGAGGTCAGGAGTTCAAGACCAGCCTGAGCAAGAGTGAGACCCTGACTCTACCAAAAAAGAAAAAATCTTTCTGGCCTGTAGTCTCAGTGAGTCGAGAGGCTGAGGCAGGAGGATCGCTTGAGCCCAGGAGTTGGAGATTGCAGTGAGCTGCAATGATGCCACTGCACTCTACTCAAGGCAACCAGAGTAAGACTCTGTCTCAAAAAAAGGGCGGGGGCAGTGCAACCCCAGTAGTAATGGAGCACACCTTTTCCCAGATCGTTGCTTCTACATGCTATTTATTAAAAGGCACCAGAACTCTTTGAAAAAAATGACCAATTTCAAAGCTAGGACAGGGACAGTATAAAATGAGCCTGAAACATCTTGTTATGTTAGAAAGTAAGGAAGTGCTCAAAAACTAATGGAGACATGTCAGAAGAACACAGGAGCCATCTTGAAGGAGCTCTCACTGACAAATCTACGATGATTTGACCATCAAAATAAGTTAGTGGATTAGATAGTAATGGATTATATAGCCCATGGTATAAAAGGAATAGATGTATTCATAGAGCGATAAATGAATGGATGGGGAAGGACTCTTTCTTACTATAGAACTATTAATGTGGAAGGATGGTTGGAGTTGGAAAATCACCATTTGCAACCATGGATAGTAAAGACTGGTTAGGACAAGAATCACTGGTTAAATCTTGGGGCCAAGTTTGATGAGCAGCAGTGTAATTTGCATGGTTCTCAGCATGTCTGTTCATAGATTAATTATTACTTGGGAAAAACAGTAACTATACAGTGGAGAAATCTGATAATACCCTTATTGGGTATTAAAATTAACATCACTGAGACACATAAACCTTGTGTGTTGGCAGATGTAATACCTGAGAAGGACACACCATCTCTTCTTATGTTGTGTTCTAGCCAGTGATGCATAGCTAAATCTCCTGAGAAAACATTAGACAAATTCTAATTTTGGCACATTCTACAAAATAATTAGCCTGTATTTTTCAAAAATGTCCATGTCTTGAAAGACAAAGGCTGAGAAATTATTCCAAATTAAAGGAAACTAAAGTGACATGACAACTAAATGCAAAAAACATGATCCTGGGCTGGAGGAGAAATATGCTATAAAGGATATAATTGCAACAATTGACAAAATTAGAGCATGTACTCTGTATTAGATAAAAATATTGTACGAGTGTTACCTGAATTTAATTACAGTACTGTGGTTACATAAGAGAAATCCTGGGTTTTAGAAAATGGGCACTGAAGTATTAAAGGCAAAGAAAAATGATGTTTCATAGCCTTCTCAAACAGTTCAGAAAAATTGATTGTTACGTATATGTGTGTGTAGACAGGGATAGATAGAAGAGAGATGATATAAATGCATAGCAAAATATTGAAAATTGGTGAATCTGGACAATGGTTATGCAGGAGGCTTCTATATTAATTTTGCAAATTTTCTCTGAAGTTTTTCTCTGTGTTTTTACTTAATTTCAAATAAAAAATTTAAAAAAGTTGTCACTCTGGCCCTCACCCTCACCAAAAAAGAACACAGTTTGGTTAATAAATTATATGGTCACCCTATACTACTTTTCTACTTTTTGTCCTCAGGTAGCCTCTTTTTTTTTTTTTTTTTTAATTACTAGTATTTATGAACAGCTCAACCTTTTTGCTTTTTCTTTACATTTTATTCTAAGTGCATTTATGGTCTTTTCCATTTATTATTGTCTTTTCCATTTATTATTGTCTCAAAATTAAATGATTGTTTCTTTTCTATAAATAAAGATAGCAGTTCCTGGACCTCATTTTAGATCAGAACATTTTATGGGAAGGCTGGGCACGGTGGCTCACACCTGTAATCCTAGCACTCTGGGAGGCCGAGGTGGGAGGATTGCTTGAGCTCAGGAGTTCGAGACCAGCCTGAGCAAGAGTGAGACCCCATCTCTACTAAAAATAGAAAAAATAGCTGGGCGTGGTGGCATACACCTGTAGTCAGTCCCAGCTACTTGAGAGGTTGAGGCAGGAGGATCACTTGAGCCCAGGAGTTTGAGGTTGCTGTGGGCTAGGCTGATGCCAGGGGAACAGAGTGAGATTCTCTCTTGAAAAAAAACAAAAAACCCAGAACATTTGATGGGTGTTATTATAGTTGTTAACTTTCCTTGTTTTGTATCTTGTTTTGAAGAAAACTCTTACGCATTAAATGTGTTCAGGTTGTTTTGAAGCAGATGATACCTGTACCTTTTTGTGTTATCTTTTCCACAAGACCACACAATGGGTTCAGTGTTCTTAATTGGGTAAGAATACATTCACTTCATTCTTTGAGGGTACATTACTTTAGTTGAACACTAGATGGGTACTAACTAGTTCCCAGGAAGCTTTTTAACCAAATTAGCCGCCTTAGCTTTGTGCATATGACTGTAATATGTGGGTGAATAATAATTTATTTTCTCAGGGAAAGGATTGAGCCTACTTAGAATGTCAGTAATTTAGAGTATCTCAATATTGATCAAATGATCATCAACCTCTGGCAGTTTTAGAATTGCTAGACATTTTTTGATATGGATATTGAAAGTCATCTGAATTGATAGTCTGATTTAGGCATGGAGAAAAATACGATGAAGAATATGTGCAAGTCTTTGAAAAAGGAAAATGTTTAATTATCTCAAATGACCATGACTATTATTTTATATATGGAAATTTCTTTTAAAAGAGGTAATATTTAGGAGATTAATTAAACAGGAAATCAATCCTAAATAAGGAATGCTTTGCAAATATAGACTGTCCATTGTTTTGTGGATTATCAGAACTCGGTCATCTCCTGTTTGTATCATACTGCTTTTCTTTCTAAAGACAAATAACAGTCTGTATACCAGTTTTTGTTTATGTTCTTTCCCTCAGGTTTTTTCTTTGTGGGGAAAAATGTATTGTTCTTTATAATTTTAGTTATATGTATTTGGCTCCAGTGTTTGAAAATGGGCCTCAGGTGAGTGACAAAGAATCTTTTTTTCTCTATTGATGTTCTAATCTTTCCATATGTTTTTTTCCTATTATTCTATTACCCTCCAATGCACTGAGAGTGAATGATATATTGCTTATGACAGGACATAAAAATGACTCTTGTTTTTAAGAAGTTATTAGAATGCCAGTGGCAATAACAGACATGTGAGAGTATCCTTTTTTCCAGAAGAGCCACAAATTTTCTGAACTTGTTTGCAAAATAAGTTTTCTTTTCATTTTAAAAATCTAATAAGGGAAAGTAAAATAACCACTTGCCCATACTCTCAACGACATACCAGGTAGAAATATTAATGATGATTTATAGAAGAGAAATCTAGTCAGGAATAAAGAAGGGAAAGAAATGCATTTAAAAATGAAGCAATATTTAAATAACTTTATACTTAGTACCTTCATACTGAAAGTTTGCAATTTGTTCATTTCTCTTAAGGTTATATTTTTATACACACCCTTCTAATATTTGAATTCTTAATTAGGCAATATTTGACAGCTTAAAAGACTAGGGTTTCATAGGAAGTTCTTGGATCCTTTTATATTTCTCTATGTTTACCTTAATTATGGCTCCCATGTCAATGTTACTTACTCTCTCAGTTATTTAAAGTACACCTTGGGCCAAATGCTACCCTGAAATGTTGTGAATGATACTTTGAATTGTAGCAAGTTTGGGGCCTAAAGATCTTCTAATCTCCTGGAGAAGAAAACAGCCATGATCAGGCAACCACATGCACATATATTTTACATAATTTTTTCCCCTGAACAAAGGAAATATTGTTATTGAATGAGTTTATATATTTTGTTTGTGAAAGAAAAAAGAATTGAAAAGATTATTCTAAATACTTTTTGCTTTAGATCTTTATGTGATACTTTCCAGAGAAAAATTATGAGGAAAAAGTCGAGATGATGTTGTAACCAAAGAATGAAAATAAATATATTTTTCCATAAGAAATATTGAACATATGAGGTAGAGAATACTTTTAATGTATAAAAAGTCATAAGATTGAAAAGGAGATTGGCATATTATTTATAATGAAAAAAATAGGATGAGGATATACACAAAGCCCTACAAGAGAAATGAATGTATATACATTGTAAAAATTGGTGCCCAGAGCACAGGGTGAGAGAACACTTAAAAAAATGAATGATTGCAGGAACTTTCTGTAAACTTAACTAAAAAGAGATGGAAGTGAGGATGATATGTCCTGAAAATTTTGCCAACAGAAAAAATCCCTCACAAAAAATTGTTGTCCTACCCATTTCTATTATTAATTTTCTTCTTATGAACCTGATTTGAACAATATTGCCAGACTTTTATCACACTTTGCCAGTAGGTTTGCTATTGTGCAAATGTGTGATATAATTAAATCTGAATATTCTGTATGTTTTTCAGAGCAAATTGGGGGTGCTACCTTATAAATTCTTTAAGATTAAAAATTTAAGAAAGTAGCCAGGAGCAGTGGCTCACACCTGTAATCCTGGCACTCTGAGAGGCCAAGGTGTGAGGATCACTTGAGGCTGGGAGTTCGAGACCAGCCTGAGCAAGAGTGAGACCCCCCCAGCTTTACTGAAAAAACAAATAGAAAAATTAGCCGGTGTGGTGGTACATGCCTATAGTCTTAGCTAGTCAGGAGGCCGAGGCAAGAAGGATCCCTTGAGCCCAGGAGTTTTGAGGTCACAGTGAGCTATGATGATGCCACTGCACTTCAGCCCAGGTGACAGAGCGAGACTCTGTCTCAAAAGAAAAAAAAAATTTAGGAAAGTTTGTTTACTTTTTAAACCCATATCCATTCCAGGCCTATCTTTAATTGACATAAAAACCAATTAAGCTTTCAAGGAACTCACATTTACAAACTGTCAGTTGTTTAAGCATAAGAACTGCTTATGAGCAGTTTTAATTACTGGGGTATGAGAGCAGCTTTTTTTTTTTTTTTTAATTTTGACCACTCATTTCTCTGTAGGCTGAAAAATGAAACTTATTTTTGATTGAAATGATGAAGCATATATAGTTACTTTAAAATATATTACACAGTGTTTTTTTTTTCTTTCACTATATAATCTTGTTTATCTAAGCCCCTATTTGTTTGGCTTTTTGGTTTTTCCTAAGTATTTTTCAACCTTATATCTTTTCATCATGTAGGAGACTATAACATATATTTACTATGTTGTATGTGTTTATTGCAGTTCAATAACTTTTGTATTTATTTCTGATGTAATTAAATAAAATTAATTAACTGCTAAGGCTATTCCTCAGAAACTGTGATGAGTTCTTGGTGTCTTAGGGGATTTTGATTTGTGCTATGAGTATATTGGGTGAGGAGATGAGTTGAAGAGTGTGGGGAAGCAAAGGGCTTCTTCGAATACTTGCAGTTCCTATACTTAGAATCTTTCATTCACTTTCCTGTAAGACACCCATTTATACCTATATCTTCCAGTAAATTGTGTAAAGCCTGGTGTTCCAAAAGACCAATCAGGAAAGTTCAAGAGCAATGGGAGATGTCCTTTTCCTTCTTGAACAAATGATAATTGTTGGAAAGCATCATCGCTGCTGTAAATCTTTTCCACTATATGTGAACTCTTGAGCTGAGAAGTACCTGTACATGGACTATATCAAGAGAGAGCTCTCTGGTAATTTAATATTCTTATATCTTGATTATACCAAGGTTAAGTTTATCCTTAAATAAGGTATCGTAGTTCATTTTGGTTTGCTATAACAGAATACCACAGACTGTGTAATTTGTAAAGAAAAGAAATTTGTTTCTCACATTCTGGAGTCTGGGAAGTCCAATATCAAGGTGTTCACATCTGGCCAGGGTGTTTTCGCTGTGTCATCCCATGCATGGCTCAAGGTGAGAAGGGGAGAGAGAGAGAAAGAGAGAAAAAACAGGCTAAGCTCATTTCTTATAAAAAAAATCCACTCATCATAACTAACCCACTCCTGTGATAACAGCAGTAATCCATTCATCATGACCTAAACACCTCTTAAAGGTCCCACTCTTAAAGGTCCCACTTCTCAACACTTTTGCATTGGGGATTAAGTTTTAACATATGAACTCTGAAGGACACATTCGAACCATAGCGTAAGTCTGTACTATTTGAGTTATTTAATGGTGAATTGTTCACCCAGAGCATTTTTAGTTAGGCTATAATACGTTTACTGAGTAGGAAAGTAAGTCACTATCTGAATGCATCCATCGTATTCAAGAATCTGTCTTCAGTTATACGGATGGTAATGATTGAGAATTAAATTTGACATAGTGAAAATATTCTAAAGACGGGTTCATCATTTGTATTGATGAAGTTTTTTTTTTGTTTTTTTTTTTTTTTGAGAAAGAAAATAGCACCTTATATACAGGAGCTAACCTGGCATGGGTAGGCCATGTTCTCCTGTTGGATTGGAACAATTAATGGTATACCAGCATCAGACCAGGCCACTTCAAGACCGTGATTAAGTGATACACAAAACAAGATCACTTCATATTTCTCTAAACACAGACAAAACAAGGTCACTATGTGATCCACAACATCTTTCTCACCTTGCTAATATAACTGACATTTACTTTTTTACCCAGTCGTCGAATTGTCCCCATTTTCTAATAGCATGCATTCAAGAACAAACCTCTGTTTCCTCAGACCGTCTCCCCAAATCTCCCAAGCAAAGCCCAAATGCTGTGATAGATTCCATCTAACACTCTCTTGCTTAGATGCTCCACTCTTCTCCGTGATGTGTGTTTTAATAAGCCTGATTTGTTTAGCTACACTTGTGTTCCTGCTGGTGTTTGGCTGGAGGACATTGACAGTTTCCTTAAAGATATTTCTTAAAGTAGAAATTACTCTCCCTACAGTTAGTAGTTGGATTCTTTGTTAACCTGTTGTGTATATGTATTTTCAACTCAGCATGTTTGTTACCACTTGAATGTCAGGCATTTTGGTAGTTGTTAAGTATCTAAAGATAAAAAGGGTGCTGTCCCTGCCCTCTAGGAAATTTCAAACTGAGCAACTGATATAATAATAAAAGTGAGTCTGATTTATTTATGCATCCTCTCCTTTACACACCATACTTGTTTTTTACCGTATTTTAACAAAAGCATAAAAATGCTTGAAAATTTATTAATTTTGTATAGGGTATGAGTTTCTAATTATCTTTGCCTAATACCTTGACAATACCTAAGTTTTTGGAATTTATTCACAAAAATGCTAGTGCCACAGAGTATTCCTAATATTATTTCTTTTTCTTTTCTTTTTAAAAAACCACATTTTTCTAAGCATATATTTTTTTATGTGTGTGACACAGACACACAGAGACATTTACTTTGCAAGTCAGTCATAATGATTTACACAGAACCACCTGATGGCCAGTTATGATAATATATTATCTGTCTTTCCTAAAAGAACTTCTGGAATTACTGTCAGTTCCATCATCTGCCCTAGGATATATCTATCTCCACAAGTCGTTTTCTTTAAGATGTGAAAATTTCTCAATGCAGTCTGTGTCATAAAAACTATAAATCTTACACAAAGCAGAGAATTAATCTTAAGTGTTTCTTGGTTTTGCTTTTCAGCAGGTAGCCTCACCAAGTGTTCTTATGTTCTGCGGCAAATCACTGGACTCCTGGGATTTAAAATTTTTACACTTCCACACCGCCACAGATAATTCTTTCCAAGCTTGATGTAGAAATGCTTGACTTAAATCTTTTAAGATTATCAGCATGAGAAAACATTAGCCTGTCAAGAATTTGAAAATAGTCTGGTGAGATTTTGTACCAACCGCAAACCCTCTTCGGTAGTCTTTGTCACCATTCCTAGGTAATTATGTGCAAATGACATTATACAAATGGCCGATTCTATCAATTAAGCCACATTTACTCAAAATTAAATGTGTAGTACCTTTTGTTAGCACAGAGCGAGAGATTATGTAGAGAGAATAGTTTTTATTATTTGAACAATACTAGTTCTCCTTAATTATGGCATTCACTCAAATGTATGACTATTACCACATAATCATAAGTTAGAAACGTGAATTTATTTGAAACAATTTTCTACATTTGTCACATTAGGATTTTCACAACCATAATTTAAATTTTATTTCTGTCCAAATACTATTTGGACTGAGGGCAAATAATTTGAAATGGTGTAAGATGAACCAGAATGATGTCATCCTTCATAAACATGACCAGCATGAATTATCTAGTATGTAATTTGTCAGTGGGGTTTTTTAATGTATAAAATAAATATTTTAATATCCTTAAAGTGAGATTTCAGTTTAATATACTGACTACAATTTAAAATATTGAACACTGTTTTTTCGTTCATTTTTTTTAAGCCCTACTTTCTCATCAAGTTTTTTCTGTAGATATTTCAATTCTCTGTTGAAAATGAATAATAGTACCTTTAGTAAAAACATGTAACCTCTTTCTGGCATATAAACTTTGGTTTATACTGTAAAGAAAATATTACTGTATAAATGTACATACTTTAGTATCTCAAAATGTTCGTGTAAACTCAAAACATAGAAAATTAATTACTTTATCTCTGTTGGAAGACTAATATAATAACAGCCTGACTGAAAGTATGTAAGCCCTATATTTCTTTATATTCTATTGTTACAAAGTAACTAATTATATTATACTCCCATAATAGTAAGATTAATAGTTTATCTAATTTCTATATACATTTTTAAGTCAGTGAAAGAAAAACACAGATCAAATAAAAGCCAAAATTCTACTTTATGAAACATAATTTAATGAGAAATTATTCAGATAGGATTGCTTTTTACTTATATTTTACAGTCATTTATAGAATCTTGGGATGTTTTTATTAAAAATTTATTCATCACACATAGTCTTGGAAACAAATATAAAAGAACTTGGGGGAGATATCACCTCACACCCATTAGGATGGCTGTTGCCTTAGTTCATTTTGTGCTGCTGTTAGTAGGATCCCACAGACAGGGTAATTTATAAAGACAAGAAAGTTATTTATTACAGTTCTGGAAGGGAGGCTAGGAAGTCCTGGGTCAAGGGGCCCTGCATCTGGTTATAGCCTTCTTGCTGTGTCAAGAGAGCAAGAGGGGCCCAAATGTGCTTTTTATAACAAACCAACTCTCATGATAACTAACCCACTCCTGTGATAATGGCATTAATGAACTTTGGGGTACACGTTCAATCCATAGCATACTATTTTTAAAAAATCCAGAAAACAAGTATTGGCAAGGATATGAAGAAATTGGACCCCTTGTGCACTGTTGGTGGGAATGTAAAATGGTGCAAGCACTATGGAAAACAGTGTGGAGATTCCTCAAAAAATTAAAAATAGAATTCCCATATGATCTAGCAATTCTGCTTCTGGGTATATACCCAAAAGAAATGACAGCAAGGACTTGAAGAAATATATGTATATTCATGTTCACAGGAGCATTATTTGGAAAATGTGGAAGCAACCCAAGTCTCCATCGAGAGATAAATAGATAAAATATGGCATGGCATACAAGGAAATATTAATCAGTCTTAAAAAGGAAGGTATTTTGACATATGCTACAGAATGGATGAAGCTTGAGCACATTATGCTAAATAAGCCAGTCACAAAAGGACAAAAAATGCATGATTCCACTTACGTGAGTTACTTAGAGTAGTCAAACTCATAGCAATAAAAAGTGGAATAATGGTTGTCTGGGGGTGGTGAGAGGGGAGAATAGGGAGTTAGTGTTTAATAGGTATAGAGTTTCAGCTTAGCAAGATGAAAAGAGTTCTGTGATTAGATGATGGTGATGGTAGCACAACGGTGTGAATATATTTAATGCTACTATATACTAAGATGATAAATTTCATGTCCTATATATTCTACCACAATTACAGTTTAAAAAAATAGTTTTGGGTGAGACTCTGATAATGGGGTGACATAATGATATAATACACGAAATGAACTTCTTTTCCATCCCTCTAGTTAAATTTGTTTATTGTGTTGGATACAGTGATAATTGATTCTCTCCAAGATAGCATTTGTAAAGACTCTATTATCAATATAATTGAGTTATATTCAGTTGATATTTGCATGTTGCTACTTGCTTGAACCCACATTTTCAATACTTGTTTGGTCAAATATCTGAAAGAGAAATTTTAAAGTTTATCACTATAATTCTTTCTTATGAAGTTCTAATATTTCTTGGAGTTTTTACTAAATGTACTTGGCTCTTATGTTGTTTGAGATCTTATTAGTTAGTTTCCAGGGACTGGCGTAATTTCAACAAACGGTGAAATGTCTTTTGGGGAATCACCGTTAAACCCAAACAGTACCTAAAGGAGCTAATTTTCTTTTTGCATTTTTTTAAAAATTAAATATGAAATTATATGCATACAGTCCTTAACTTAAAATAGTTTGACTTAGGATTTTTTGACTATATCATGGTGCAAAAGTGATATGCATTCAGTAGAGACTGTTCTTTGGGTACCCATACAACCATTCTATTTTTCACTTTCAGTATAGTATTCAGTAAGGTACACAAGATATTCAACCACTTTGTTATAATACAGACTTTGTGTTAGATGATTTTGCCCAACTGAAGGCTAATATAAGTCTTCATTTGAGGTAAACTAGGCTAAGCTATGATGTTTGGTAGGTTAGGTGTATTAAATGTATTTTCGATTTACAATGGGGTTATTGGGACATAACCCCTCTGTAAGTCGAGGAGCATCTGTGTTTGATCTTACTTCTGTCATCTGATGTTAACTTTATTCTTTACTATTCTTTGTAGTATTTTTTTAAACTTGCTTTGATGGTTTAAAGAAGTTTCTTTCTAGTTTTTCCCCTTCCTGAAAGTTCTATTTTTGAAAATTCAACTTTATTTGACTCGTAGTTATCTTCTTTTCTTTAACAGCTGTATTTAAGTTCACATTTTTACATTGATTTAACAAAATGAAATAACCATGTTCCCAAACATTTACTTGCTATTCCTTCCATTCCTCTACCCTCAACCCCCCGCCCCCGGTCTGCAATTTTCTCATAGTTTAGGATTTTAGTTCGAGACTAGTAGTATGTTATGTCTTTTCATTTTAGAAATTCATACTTAACACATAATTTCCTGCTGCATTATCATTACCATTTAGGCTTATTTATATATTTCAAAATTCATTGCTCATTTACTTTTCTTGTGTTCTTGGTCTTCTCATGCCTTGAGACTATTTATTTATTTATTTATTTATTTATTTTTGGCTTGTAATATTTCTTTAATTTCTTAAAAAATTTTATTTTTTATTTTTATTTTTTTTACAGATAGAATATATGAGTGTTATTTTCTTCTGAGTTCTTACATGTCTCTCTTTGGCCTGTATATGAGTGACGTCTTAACTGCAATAAAAAATTTTATAATTGAAGTCTTTCTCTTTTATCCTCAATAGTCTATAGATACTACTCTTTGCTTTCTAGTTTCTATTGTAGAAATCTATTTTTAGTCTGATTAATTCTCCTGTATAGTTTTTTGTTTTGTTTCTAAATTTTTGAGATTTCATTCTCATGGAGAAGTTTCTAATTTTTATGAGGTCACCTTATATGATTGGTTACTTCTCTAACTTTATAAAATGTTCCCTGTTAAATGCCATCAATATTAAATGACATGTATCAAGTAAGTTAATTATCATGTAAGATAATTAACACTTATCTTAAAACACAAACACATTGTACAGCTTTACAAAAATATTTTCTTTCTTTATAACCTTATTCAATAAGCTCTTTTCTATTTTTAAAATTTTTAATTTTTTTTACTTTTTAAATTTTTTTGTTAAAAACCAACTCTGTCTCTCTCTCTCTGTCTCTGTCTCTCTCTCTCCCTTTCTTTTCTTACATTTTTTGAGACAGGATCTCAGTCTCCTACTAGCTGGGACTAGAAGCCCACAAGCACATGCCACCACAGTGGCTAATTTTTCTATTTTTGTACAGACAGGGTCTTACTGTGTTGCTCCGGCTGGTTTCAAACTCCTGACCTCAAGCGATCCTCCTGCCTCAGCATCCCCAGAATGCTAGGATTACAGGCGTGAGCTACTGTGTCCGGCCTTCATCTTCTGTTCCTCTGGAGAATACTGGACAAATTATATGTGAGGAATAAGATAGGGTGGGAATTCTTCATATTTTTTGAGGTCATATAGAGATTATTTTATATATTTCATGAGTAGAATATAAAATAAGTTAAACTGATAAAATGAGTAATAACATGGTCTTTTATTTGGAGTAGTACAAAATTTCAAAAGAAAGATAAAGTCAGGCAAGGCTCCTGCTGATTGTTTTTTTTTTTTTTTAAATTGGGTAATATAGAAATAGCAGGGAAAATTTAATGTTCATGTATTCAACTGGCATAAGAACTTTATAGAAAAATATAGCAAAGAGATTATCATATGCATATGCATATCTTTGGTTAAATGCTGTCAAAGACCACCAAGAGCTCCCTTGTATTTAACAAACTTCAATTTGTTTTGCTTGTTGCCTCAAGGGAGGACACATCCAGAACGGCTTTGAGAGAACTTGGAAGAGTTAGGAGGGGCTTCTTATAAGGTATAGACTTGTACTGGATGTTGCTAAAGAGGGATTATGGAAGCTGGCATCAGCTCTGGATTTGGATACTGTTAAGAAATGGGGTGATTCAGTAGTTCCAGAGGCAGGAGGAATGAAGCCAGACTAGTGATGTTGTTTTTCAGAAAGCAAGTCACTCGGAAGGAAGGATGGTTGGTCACTTTTATAGCTGTGGTATAGCCTTGCATAGAAACATTGTTTTATGTGGCCTTGTCCATGTCCTGTTGAAAACAGTCATTACCAAGGGGGCAGATTTGCACTTCCTCGATATTCAACGTAGTGCTAATCCTAGATGATTTTTTTTTATTTTAATTTGTCCCAATGTCATGCTTTAAAATACTGACTAGTATACATATTAACCTTCAGTCAAGTTTCATAATGATTGTTACACTTCAGGGTTGGTACATTTCTATGGTAGATAAAAATATGCCAGACTTGATAGACATTTCATGAAATCATTATATGCATGATTTAAAATAAATATAAAGTTTAAAATTAACAAAAAATTAAATGTGAAATATGGAAATAAATCTATATTTTCATTATGGCTTATAATTACTAACACATGGATATACTTGCAGCTGTTAGAAGTCAATATGTCACTAGCTAGAATATTAAGAACTATCAAATTGTATGACAGGAGCTTATTACCAATACATACTTCTTTCTTTTGGAGTGAGGTTTTCTCTCTAATGAAGAAATAGATATTACTCCTGGTAAGGGTCTGTCGATCTCAGTAAGGTTCTATCTTTTTGGTATTTATTGAGGAGAAAGGAAAATTGATCTGCATGGTTTTTCTAATTTTCCAATTGTCTTCCTCTGGATGGCTTTCACCTTTTCTTGGAAATTGCTTAAAGCTCTCTATTTTTTCCACTATTTTATTAATATGATATATCAGTTTCTATGGCTTTCTTCTTCTATTGTGATTACAACTTTTTAGGGACCCAGCAAAAATTTGGGCATTGAAAGATAAAATGCTTCTCTTCCTTTTTACTTTAATAAAGGCCATTTGATTATAGAAAAAGTTAGTGGGGTGTGGAGAAATCTATTTTCTCAGATTCTTTAAATATTAGTTCTTTTAATCAAAATTCTTTCATTGGCGTTAATGAAAAGGAGATCCTATCTGTCTGGTGATTCACAGGGAGAAATAAGAAACAATTGTTAGTAAATCAAATGCTTTAAAATTTGAATCACATTATCATCATCATCGTTATCTTGTGGGGATTTTCTGTGTCAAGCACAGTGATTGTTTGATTGTTTGATTTTTATTATCTCTGACCTTGAGAATAACCCCATAAGATAAATATTGTCTTTCTCTTTTTAAAAATGAGAAGCATGAAGCTCAGAAGAAGGTTAAATGATTTGGTCAAGTTTACATGGATACATAATAGCAGAGCCTGGATTCATTCAAAATGTCTTGCCCTAGAGGCAATGCTCCTTGTTAGAACTCATTGGTGTTTCCCAGGCCATGCCATTCCAGTAGACATGGGGTAAAGGGTTTCCTGCAATTTCCATGGACATTTGCACCTACCACCCCCATCTTTATGATGAAAGTCATAAAGTTTGGGGGAGAAAAAAGATTAAAGCCTGCTGTAATGAGCAGTGTAGTGGAAAAACGTTAAAAAGAAAGGAAGAAAGCACATCTTAAACACTCATGAGTCAAATTGCTATTACTTACACTGACAATGTTTGTTAGCTAAGGGAACAAACCACATAAAGGCAAAGACAGGTTTGACTTCAGGGTATCCTGGATCTGGAGACTCAAGCTATATCATGCATCTGACTGTTGCTGTTTCCCTAAAACACTGTGCTGTGTCTTAGCCCACTTTCTGTTGCTATAACAGAATGTTTGAGTCTGGGTAATTTATGAAGGAAAAGAGGTTTACTTAGCCCACAATTCTGGAGGTTGGGAGGTCAAAGATTGGGCAGCTGCATTTGGTCAGCCTCTGGTGAGGGTCTCGTACTGTGTCGTGACATGGTGGAAAAGTGGGCACATGCAGGGAAACCACACAGGAGAGGCAGCCTCACTTTATAACAACCTGTTCTCCTGGTACCTAACCCAGTCCCTGAGAGGGGACTCACTCCTTTGAGAAAGGCTTTAGTCCCTTCTTCATGACGTACTCACCTCTTGAAAGCCCCACCTCTCAACACCCACCGTTACATTGGCAATTAAATTTCAAGGTGAGTTCTGGTGGGGACAAACCACGTCCAGGCCATAGCACCCACCCACTTTCTTTCTGCTCCACTTTGTGTCTCCTTGTCTCTGCTGGCTTCCTCTCACTCCTGCTCCTTTCCCCTCCTGCTCGCTCTCTCTGTCCTTTGTCTTCTCCTCCTCTTTTTTTTTTTGTTCCTTCCCCCACTGACAAATGACTCCAGCCTCTGTGTCTCCATTTTCTGTCTGTGTCTGTGTGGTTTTAGTTTTTTTAGGCTCTTCATGTTTTGAGGAACATGGCCACTGACAGCTCTGGGGCCACAACTCTATAGCTCAAAAGCTCTTTCCCAGTTATGTAGGGAGAAATGTCTAGGAAGAACTCTGAGCTGTTTGAGTCAAGTATCTGTACTTCTATCATTCCCTGGTCCATGGGTAGAGTGTGAAGCTGGACAAGGCAGGTAACTGTAGTCTCTCCACTGCCTCTAGGAGCACAGCCCTGCTCATCTGTTTTAGGCTTCTGACCTCCAAAAGTATAAGAGCATAAATTTTGTGTTTTAATCCACTGAGTTTCTAGTAATTTGTTACAACAGTAATAAGAAACTAATACATGACCTGTGTGACTTTGTAGTGCTCGGTTTCCTCATCTATGAAATGAGGTGATTAGGACCAAACTTCATAGCATTATTTGAGGACTAAATGAGTTCATTCAAGGAAAGTGCCTATCAAATACTAAAGGGTGTATGTGTGTAAAGGAAGAAACAAACTCATTTTTCCTTTACTATTTACACCACTCTTAATACTTCATTTCTGGTCACCAAAACGCGCAGGTTTTCCCCCCACCAAGCCATTCTCCAACACCAGCTGGCTGTCCTACAATTCAGTTCAATTCTTTCTATCTAGAATTAGAGTCAGATCCTGCAGGTTAAGGGCTCAGTCCCAGAAATCTCCCCCTACCGCCCCCACTCCTGCCACTATACTATGAAATACTGCCTCTACATTATGGAATATAGTGTAGGATTCCATACTATTAATATATTCCTACGTGACATTTCTATACTCTATCCGTTTCTATAATCTTTGCCATAATGAATCCATTGTTGGATAACTTAAATGGTTAGAAATATTTCTCCTATGTGTTAAGCCAAATACAGTAACTTCTTTTTGGTACTACATTGTGTACGGCTAAATATTTTTCTTTTTGAGAACCTCCTCTGAATATTGACAATTGTAGTCCAGACCCTTCCTATAACCACCACGTGTATTACGGCAGTCTTTCGTACTCTTAAGTATCCCTCTTCCCCCACCTTTTTTTAAATTCTGTTCATACAGCCTAAGTTTCCATTTGCTTTATGAAATTTATCACATTAATTCCTTGAGCTTCCTGTCAAACTAGCTTCAAAATAGTTTTATCAGGGCTAGTCTTAAGTCAGTTTTTAATCTTTCTTCACTTGTGTATTTGAACAGTTGACTTTTTTGAGGGAAGGAGGACTCTAATAGCAGGACGTTGCCTTTATCCTCATTAAATATTCTTCACGTTGATCATGTAATGCTCTCCATCAGTTGCCAAAGGTTGATCATTGTTCTGTATCCTAAACTGAGGTTCCTCAAGACCAGATTGTTTCTGTTTATCTAGGTAGCCAGTTGTTTCTTTTTCCCCATATTTCCATTTCTTTGAAGTTGGCAGGAAGAAATGCTGAATTTACCAATTCCTTTGGTCCTTTACCCAGGACTTCGGAGTCACTAGAAGTGATCTATATTTCTTTTTGTAAAGTTTTCATCCCTAGAAGATTCCGTAAAAGTGATTAGTAGTGTGTTTGACACATTGTCTAAGCATACTCTCAGTCATTTCTTGGCATATGCTGTGAGTGAGGTAGCTCTATAAAAAGCGTGTGCTGCCTCTACAAGAGTTATCATTAACCACCACTGGTCTCTTTCTCTGGATACTGTATCATGTTGCAAGGATTCTTCAGTTCTTGATACCTGTGAATTCTCATCATTATTGCAAGTGTCTTTAAAAGCCCTAGATTAACTTCTAAGAAAAACCTCATTTTTGCATTATTCTTGTCACACCTGTGAGCCTGTAAGCCTTCTTAGAGTCTGTCCACCTCAAGAACTTTTTTATTGGATTCTTTTCCTTTCCCAACCCTTTCCTACATCTCCTTTTACTATCCTTCTTCTCTCTCGCTTCTGTCTTCTTCCCCCACCCCTTCCCTTTTCTTCTCTCTCCTCCAAATAAATGTCCAGAAGCTGTGCTCTGAATCTCTGATGTCCCTTATACCTAGGAGAGTCCTTATTATCTCACTCAGAGCGAATTTGCTCCTACTATAGTAACAGTTTTCACTGTTTACTTAAATTATAACTATTTTACTGTTGCAATCTTCCAGCTCAAGGTCATTTTAGATGTGCACTGTCACTCACAGCTGGCTGTTGAATACAAAAAAATGGGCCTACTGCCACATATTGGAATAGTAATATTTTGGATATAGTGGTTTAAATAAAATGTATTCTTAAAGTTAATTTCTCCTGTTTATTTTTAACATGGCTACTAGAAAGTTTAAAATTATATATGTAGCTTGTATATAAGCTTATATTTCTACTGCACAGCATTTCTTAGACATAAATGGAAATATGTAAAGAGATTCTTTTATGCAAAGGAAAAGAGAAAAATAAATTATATATTTAAAAAATAATAAAGTGCTTAGCATTCTGGAACACTTTTAGATAGACGCAAGTATCCCTGCACATCTCAGTAGGCCCAGAGAGCATTGCTGTATTATTGCACAGTCTGGCGTAGGTTCATAATAATTGGCCCTGCATTGTCAAGAAAAGTTAAATTATGTTTGGAATAATTTATTTTTGAATGCATAGAAGTGTGTAATATATTTCCCAAAGAAATTCCTTCAAGAACAGAGAAATTGAGATGCTAAATTAGCAGTTATGTTGAAAACTTGGCTATCTGGAGTGATTTAGTTCTTGAGTGTTCCAAGAGAGTTAATTTTTATGGAAGCAGCATTTTGGTCAGGCTAAGTGATAATTTTTATATGAGTGTAGTTGATAAATTCATGGGAGGAAAATAAGTCCATCAATGAATAGAAATACAAAAATACACATAAATACTTCAGAGATTTTCTTATATTTGTTTTATTTTTCTGTGAAGTATTATATTAATATTAAAATAATTATTTCAAAAGAGTTCATTTTTGTTTAAACCGGTATGCAAATATGATCTTTTCCTTCTAGAAACTGTTTTATATGTAGTACCTGCAATTTCAGAGCTCTGAGGATATATGAACAAAGCATATTGTGATTTACAGGAACCGTGTTGTTATCTGTGAAAAGAAAATTACTTTCCTGCGGTCCTTGCTCTTATCAGGCTGCTTGGCCTCTGGATGCATCAGCCTACGGAGGCCCTGAAGTTTTGCGAGGCACCTATTTGGGGATTGTCAGACCTCTGCATCTTACAAGTATAGTCCTAAGGAATTTTGCTATGCAGAGACACGTGTGACTACTTTCTGAATGATGTAAGAACGGTCTTGTTTTTGTTGTGATTATTGTGTATGATTGCATTTTTCTTTGTATATTCTGTCCTTGACATACAAAACATCCCTGAAAGATGTAGCGACTTTACAATTTGTGTTCTTCTCAAAAAGCACCAATTGCGATTACTTCTTCAGCTGCACATGCTTCACTTAATTTTTTTTCTTATGTTTTCCCAAAAGTATCACTAAATCTCTTATTCAGGGTTAGAGTTAATTGACTTTAGTGAAGTCTGATTAATGGTATTATCCTAGGCATAATCATTCTCATTAAAGCTCTTTTTTTTTTTAATGCCATTCATTCATTAGTCCTCCTTTGAATTACATCATTTATTTTTTCATTTAACAAATATACATTCACTGTTTACAGTGTACTAAACACAATACAGCAGTAGTGTGGATACCGTAAATCTTGAATCAGTAGGAGAAAAAATGATGAAATTAGAGCTAGCATACCAGGAACAACACCAAACCCACAGAATAGCTTATTCATTTAGCAGGCTGCGGTGCACAGCTGTTGCTGTTGAAAGTATATCATCCATATGAACATCATCTGTCAGGTGTGTTGAGGAAAAATGGTTGAGAACCATATTTAGGAGATAACAGAGCTAAGCACTATATTCTTAAAGCTGTGGGGGATTTACCATTGGTGGAGGAGGGCTGTTTGTATCTGTATGTGTCTGCATAAACAAAAGATTCACAGACCATTTTAAGGAGCTAACAAAAATCATCTTTATACCCACTTCCTAGGGATAAAATGCTTCATACATTTGAGCATAAACTCAGATTTTTGTATATATTTATCTAGTGTTTAGAGACTTGTTGAATTCCGTGAAGTTACCAGAGAACCTCTAACTTAAACACATTGGTTCTAAATATAATCTTCGAATAGACTCGGCAAGATAAACTGATTTATATCCTTATTTATTCATGATTAAGACTTAGAATAAGCAAATAACTTGTCTAAAATTTTAAAACTGTGCAGTGGCAAAACCAGGACTGAAATCTATGCCCTTTGATAATGTTTTTTATTGGAATGATTTCATGAAGGAAGTCGTCATAGGTAAGATGGCCATACTTTTTTGAACAGAGTTTTAACAAGTGGAGATGGATTGATGATTAGATAATTATCAACATTAGTAAAGAAGTTCAGGGAAATGCAAGGTGTGTTTGGGGGAAATGAGTGATAGTTTATTTATAGTATGTGCTGGAAAGGGAAACATTGACTAATAAATTTTAATAAATTTGCTCTGTATTTTTAAAGGATTTTGAATGTCAGGCTGTAGAGTTCAACATTATTTTGTAAGACAAGAACAGGAAGTCAAATTTATTTTGTTCTATTTTGTTTATTATGTTTGAGCAGAACAATAAGCTAGTTAAAACAAATTAATGTGGTAACTGAATTAAGAGCTGGAGACATTAGTAATTAGTTTTCAGATCTGTTGGTAGGAGGATAGGGAGAGGAAAAAGTACATAAATAAATGGTGACAAATAAGAATGGAAAGAATTTCCAAGTAGAGAAAAGGCATTAAATGGATCACAATGTGGCTGTACTTGTAATTTGTGTTAGTTGAATGTGTGACTAGGGATATCATGTTATATAACTATAAATTAATGGTAAAATTGAAAGTATTTAATATTTAGATTAATACATTGTCCAGTAATCTTTCTGAACATAATCATAGGAACACTTTGTTGATTCAGCTTGTACTTAATGGATAAATTACCATGGATTTAGACTTCACATATTTAGAAATGCTCATTAACTTAGAATAACCTATTTAATAATATAGTCAATTTAACTAGTGATTTAGTTGTTAAAATTGAACAGTCTTTGATTTTTATATAGCCAGTTTCAAAACAGACATCAAGAGCTCACAATTTAGCTAGAAGAAATTTCAGACATATTAAAGAAAATGTTCTCCAAGAGAAGCAGTTTTGGTAAATATTATATCTAAAAGACTGTAAAGAAGGGTATTAAGATATAATGTCTAGAAAGCCATCTTGCTCTTTTCCTGAGCATAATATTAGCTTCAAAAAAAAAAAAAAAGATTCAATACAATTGAACATTCATTTAATTAATTTACTTAAAACTTTTGGTTTTAACTTCTTTTTACTTTGATCTACTTCTCATATTTTGTGTAGTTGAGAAAGATATGAGAATGTTTATTATGGTTTCAGCAAAATATGGAGGGAAACTTATAAACTGAGGAAAATTATAAATTTATAAATTGAGAAAATAAAGGCATATTTGTGATTTTTTGAGAAGTTATTTTGTTTTGGGAATTTCAAGTCTGTCTAAATCTAAATCTAAGTCAGGAGAACATTTTGATTTGGAGTAGCAAAAAGGAGAAATAGAAGGAGGAAATGTTTAGTTTTAAATCATCTTAAAATTATCCTATTGGGATACATTTGCCTATATATAGAGGGCTCACCCACATATCACCGTACATTTTAATTTTCTTCTCTGGAGTATAAGCTATCCCTTAGTATCAGTTTCATTGTCTTGGTCCTTATTTTAAATACTTAGTAAAATAGGGCAGCAACGTTTCTATCCAAACCATGCATAAGACAATTTAATAATAATAATAATGAAATTTGAGTCATCCCTCCTTATCTTTTATTTGTGCTGATATGAGTTTGTATACCTAATTCCACTTCTTTGAGGGTACAAATTAGGTGTATGTAATCTTCAGTGCTTGGTATTTTTAGTACACAATCATTCAGAACTTCCTGTTCCTCTTATTTTTTAGAAAATTATTTAGATTATGATATACTTCAGATTTCGTGCGTATAGCTGTACTGTGATGTTCAAACACTGATGGTAACATTTGTTTGTTTTTCCAGAGTTAGGTTTTAATTCATGCATTATCCATAACTTTGTTATAGAATTTTCCAGTAAGAGATGTTTACCACCATTTCTAAACATATATGGAATACCTGTAACCATGAACCTAAGATAGAAAATACCATTTTCTGTTTTTTAAAAAAAAATATAGACAACAGGACAAGTGAGAAATGAAGAATTAAAATATATATAAATCAGTTCAGATTAGGTGAATTGTCCACATAAGAGGCAAGGTTGGGATTTCCAGCTATGAGGTTGTAGCAGTACTGCTATATTTCTCAGTAGTTAAGTTTTTCTCTTTTGTTCTTATTCCTTTCTGTAGGTAACAAGTCCATATTTGAGAATTGAGAATTTTTCAGATTTTAAAAAACATATGGTTTGGCAGTTACTTACAAATTTAAAGATATATTATACTTAGGATACAATCCAATACCCCCACTGCTGGGTTAATTACCAAAGAGAAATGAAGTCACATATCTGTACAAGACCCTGTCTGTGAATGTTTATAGTAGCTTTATTCATAATCATCGAAAGCTGGAAACAAACCCACATGTCTGTCAGCTGTTGATTGGATAAACAAATTGAGGTAAATCCATATAATGGAATATTACTTAACAATGAAAAGGAACGAGCTACTGATATGTTCAGCAATATGGATGAACCTCAAAAACACTTACACCAAATAAAAGAAGCTGGACTCAGATGTTTATATATTCTACAATTCCATTTATGTGACATTCCATGAAATAAAATATATAGGGACAGAAATCAGAACAGTGATTGCCATGGGATGAGATTGGGGTGGGTGATTGATTTCAGAGGGGCCTGAGGAAACTTTGGGGTGATAGAAGTGTTCTCTATCTTGAAGTAGTGGTCATAGAGCTTTGTAAGTTTGTCAAAATTTACAGACCCATACACATCTAAAAAGGGTGAATTTAGTTGTATGTAAATTATACTTCAATAAATAAAAGCAATACAGTAGTTACTTGTCCTCCAGTTTCACTTTCCAAGGTTTCAGTGACCCATAATCAAGGTCTGAAAATATTAAATGGAAAATTTCAGAAATAATTATAAGTTTTAAATTGCTCACTATTCTACATATTATGATGAAATCTCTCAGTGTCCGACTCTATCCCACCTGGGATATGAATCATCCCTTTCTCCAGTGGACCCACGCTACCTATGCTCCCTGTCTGTTAGTCACTTAGTAGCCACCTCGGGTATCAAATCAACTGTCCAGGGATCGTAGTGCTTGTGTTGGGCACCCTTATTTTACTTCATAATGGCCCCAAAGTATAAGAGTAGTGATATTGGCATATTGTTATAACCATTTTATTTTATGATTATTTATTGTTAGTTTCTTACTGTGCCTAATTTAGAAATTAAACTTTGTAATAGGTATGTATGTATAGGAAAAAAACATTGTATATATAGGGTATGGTACTATGCTGGGTTTTAGGAATCCCCTGGGGGTTTTGGATGTATCCTCAGGGAATAAGGGGGGACTACTCAACATCTACCATGTATTACAAAACATCCCCAGTGGAGTCTGGGACTGTACCTTGTAACATTAATATTTTTGTGGTGAAACATACAATAGCTGTGTACATTAAGTGGATCAAGCTTTGCTGCCATGTGAGTCTTTAGAGCTTTTTGGATTTTAGATTTACAAATAAAAGAGTGTGGATTAACAGCTATAGAAAGAGGACCACTAATGAAAAGCAAAATATACAGCTGTTGCCAGACTACTTTGGATCACACATGGAATTTATTTTTTCAAATCACTGTTTCTGGGAGCAAACATTGTGATAGTAAATATATATATATATATATATATATATATCCTAAATCCCCCAGCCCCCACCTGCCTTTAACATGGATAGTTGGTGTCTTAAGTAATTAATAATAGGCATTCTGAGCTCCTAGACTCAGTACCTGGCATCATCATCTGCCATGCTTAGAATGAGCGTTCCCACCCTCCTTTCTTTTTTCCTTCCTCCCTTCTTGTCGTCTTAAATGTATCAAAAGGTTCCTCTGCAGTGTGGTCTAAAAGGTGGTTTTCTTTTAAAGTATAGATAGGCACACTTTGCAGAATGTCTCATTGGTTAATTTAGGTTTGTTATATTAATATGTTTAACTTGTTTAAAGCTAGTAATTTTCATTGCTTTTAAAATTGTTTTATTGCTATTATTATTTGTTATTCTTCTCTTTTGCTTACGTTGCTTCCAAAGCTCAGATTTGGTTAGTTTTTGCTCACATATTAGGCTAGTTCACGATCTGACAGATAGTGGCTAATACTCAGTGAAACCTTAGACAATTCATTTAACTGCCTTGGCACCAGTTTCATTAACTGTAAATGAATATGTTGCAGATGATCTCTTAGGAGAGTGGTTCTAAAATTGGGGGTGAGGTGACACAAAGAAGGGTGACTTTCAAATGACATCCCCCTCCTTTTATATAATACAAGGTATTACTGATAGATGTATATTATACATGGTTTGAAAGTATATAAAAGTCAGAATTCTTTTTTAGTCTCTCATTACTTTAAGAATTTGTGATTCCATGTTCATGATCTTTCCTTGCTAATCTATCTCAACAAAACCAAATGTCTCATTTTTACAAAACTAAGTCTACTTTGATCCTATAAATTGCTGAAGAAAGAAAGGGGCAAAGCCTTTAAAATGTTGAAATCGAGATAAGTCAATAATCATAAATTCTATTTCGTTTTCTTCATATTTATTCACAAAGTAATTCTGCTTTTACACAGAGTGAAAGAGAAGTTGTTTCTGACTACCGCAGAGAAATACAAAGGAGAGTTTTAATTTTAACCTTCATTCTGATAACGTAGCTCTCCAGCACATTAACTGATATATCTGTGTCTGTGTGTGTATGTGTATCTTTACATCTTTCATATCTTTAGTTATTTCCTAATAAAGACAATTCAGACTTTGGAAAGTAAACTTTGCAGCTCTGGTTTTTTTTTTTTTTATTCCACTTACTTTATTCTAATAAAAAATATTTTAAGCCATCTATTTTCTCTATTCCTGGCAGCTATTATCGTGACTATAATTGCCTAGTTTCCTTTCTGGCTGATCTATTGCTAGTCTTTATCTGGATGTTATTAAAGAATATAAATGCTCCATAGAGCACCATAGTCTCAGCCAGAATATTTTCAGATTCTCAGCTAAAATAAAACAGAACTGGTGCTTTAGCTGTTAAGTAAGTAGCTCAGATTTGTTGTCAGAGTGTGTGAGGGGCTCTAAATTCATTACGTTAGTTGTTCCTGCGAGGTAGCATTTGAAAAATAGCTTCGGCTGTTTATAGATTATGGTCCTTGGGCACCAGATAGTGGATGTTGGAATGTATTGCAGAAAAGCTGATTAAAGTACTAGGATCTCTAACAGTAAGAGTAGAAAGTCGATTGTAATACCTGTGTCTGACTCTTTTGGATGCACTTAAATATTTCCTTTTGAAAGCTTTGGTTTATTATCAGCTTTTCCAGGAGGAATTTAACATTTTTGCAAAAAATGTGCCTTTTGGTGAAAACATCAATAAGCTATGCTTGATGAGAAGTTTATGGAGGTAGACTGATTTGAACTTTGAGGATCCCAGATACTTTGCAGTTTTATTACCTAGCTTATTAGAGTCATGTTTCACTATGACTAAAATTTCAATAGTAGTAGCTACTTTCAGTTCACAATTTTAATGTGTTTTTATTATAGATCAGAGAATTTACACTTACCCCAAAATACAAACTATGTCAGAATTTAGGTGTTTTTCTCCTCTCTCTTTTTTTTTTCTTATAGTGGGGGGCACTTTCCGCTCCAACAAAAGTTGCTACAGTATGGAAATATTTTATGTAATCATAAAACTTACAAATCTTTTTTTTTTTTTTTTTTGAGACAGAGTCTCACTCTGCTGCCCGGGCTAGAGTGAGTGCCGTGGCGTCAGCCCAGCTCACAGCAACCTCAAACTCCTGGGCTCAAGTGATCCTAATGCCTCAGCCTCCCGAGTAGCTGGGACTACAGGCATGCGCCACCATGCTCGGCTAATTTTTTTTTCCTATATATTTTTAGTTGGCCAATTAATTTCTTTCTATTTATAGTAGAGACGAGGTCTCGCTCTTGCTCAGGCTGGTTTCGAACTCCTGACCTTGAGCAATCCGCCCGCCTCGGCCTCCCAGAGTGCTAGGATTACAGGC